>BDDA01000040.1:209838-235339 GCA_001662385.1 Chlamydomonas asymmetrica
GGCCGCAACGCTGTCTGCCAAAGTGGTTTCACCGTGTGTACCACAAAGGTTGGTGACTGCACAAACAGCCTGGTTGATGGTGGTGGGTGGACTTCACACTGGCGCATACCATCCGTTGTACCATGCCAACCTGTGTGGGTGTTCGGGGCGTCCAGGTGTTGTGCCTGCCGCCATCAGCAGACATGGCCTGACCCTGACACCGCTCTTGTGTGGTGTGTGTGTGTGTGTGTGGTGTGGGGGGGCTGGGCGGGCCCTGCAGGTCTCCCAGCAGGTGTCTCAGCTTCAGGAGCTGCTGGCAGCAGCGCGCGCCGAGGCTGAGCGCCTGCGCACAGAAGCTGCCGAGCAGGTGCCAGTGCGTGAGGCCCTGGAGCGCGAGGTGGCGCGCCTGGCAGCCGAGGTGGCGCACGTAAGGCCGCTTTGACACTCGGGATGAGCTTGGGATGTGCCATATGGTGGTATGATCACGCCCACTGCTGTTGCCGCATCACACCTCCGCACGTCGCTTCATGGGTGCTCTATCGAGGGGTCCTGGTCACGCACGTGCGATGCGTGTGCCTTGCGAGGACTGCGCATATGCAGAAGCGTTGGCTGGGAGCCTGGACTGGGTTCTTCAAGCCTGCGTCACACAAACCAGCAGCACCCGGGCATCCAACATCACACACTGCATCAGTGCGCCACTGCAGTCGTTTGCATGCAGCCCATGATTTAACAGCTAAGCACAAGCCTTAGCTTCAGTGCTTTGAAGATATCTGAAACATAGTGAGTTACCAGTATGCTGTCTTCCCCCCCACACACACACACGCCACACGCCACACACCCCATACACAAACCCGGCTCCCCCCCCTCTGCAGGCCAAGGAGCAGCACCGGGCCGCTCAGGCGCGTGCCGAGGCCGCCGCGCAGGAGATCAAGCACGCCGAGGCGCACGCCGCCGGCCTGGGCGCGCAGCTTGAGGCGGCGCAGCGGGGCGCTGAGGGCGGCAAGGTGGCGCTGGAGGAGGCGGGCGAGAAGGCGGCGCGGGAGAAGGTGCGGCGGATGCGCCTGGAGGAAGAGGTCAAGGTGAGCAGTGCTGGTACTTGGTAGTGGTGCAGGCCTGCAGTGTGCGCGCCCACGCACATGTCGGTGCATGCATGCATCAGCTGCAGTGAATGAAACACGGTGGATCGGGGCGTCCAGGGCGAGTGCATGCATGCATGCGTGGCAAATGGGTAGGGGGGGAAGGATGATGGCGGCGGCCACGTATGTATGCGTGGGTTGCGGCTCGTGAGGTGAACGCACAGAACACAGGGAGGCACGCGGAACGATCACATGCACACACGGTGCAGGATGCCGGGCAGTCTGGATGCGGGGCCGGTTGCGGACTTGGTATCACGCGGGGAAGGATGTTCTACATCTTCTGGCAGAAGATGCTGACCGACAATTCACCAGTGCTCAGACGTGGCGAGTGCTGGAGGGCTACCAGGGCGCATGGTGGCGCAGCCATGTCATGCAGCGTTGAGTGGTTCCGGTCATTGACGCACAGCAGTCCGCAGCCATACATCCATCTGGGTGGTTCAACATCCTTCGTATGATGGCATCGCGCCAGTGGCGTCATTATGCACGCATGCATTGCCGCCACCAACCTCCTGGCTTGCAGTGAATGTGCCGTCTCACCACGCGAGCGGGTCGGCGCATCTGCGTCAAGGATTGCAGCGCAAGTGCATGCCGTCATGCGCCATCTCCCCTGCTGGATCGTGTGCCTTACCGTTTGCCGTGCTGTGTGCCTACCTTGGCGTGCAGGCGCTGCAGGCTAAGGTGGACAAGATCAAGAAGACGTCAACGCCCGCTGGCGCCACACGCGAGCTGCAGGTGGGAGAGAGCTCAGGCCGCCAGGCGGGGGGGGCTGTGAGGGGGAGGCGGGGAGTGCAGGGGTGGATGAGGGCAGGGGCGGTGCTGCTTTGCTGTTCCGCAGGGCACGGGGTGTCCGCGCATTGAAATGTCCTGTTGTCCACGCATGGGGTGTAGCAAACATGCAGCTAAGATACTGTCGCTGTGCAGACTGTTACACATGGCCGTGAGCCCACACAACACTTGTGGTGTTTCCAACGCTACGCCTGCATAGCATACCGTATTGGCTAGGGGGACCGCAGGTGAGGGAATGGTGCGGCAGACTGTGCTGAAGCAATGTCGGCGCATGGACTTGTGCAGTGCTCTAAAAGCCTCAAACCCAGTCAACTACGTGCTGCAACGTCAACAGTTGTTGCGCCTGGGCACTCCCTGCGGCACTCTCCGCTTACATTTGACTTACGTTCGGTGGACTCACGCTAACTGGTGCTGGGCGCGTCTGGTTGCAGGAGGAGATTGACGCCATGCGCATGCTGCTCAACTGCAACGTGTGCCACGAGCGCCAGAAGAACGTCATCATCACCAAGTGCTGCCACGTCTTTTGCGAGCGCTGCATCAAGAAGAACCTGGAGGCGCGCAACCGCAAGTGCCCCGGGTGTGGCATCGCGTTCTCACAGGCAGACGTCAAGACGTTCTTCTTCACGTAACCCCTTGCTGCCGTGCACGTGGCGCTGCTGATAACGGCTCAACATCCACCGGGCATCCAGCTGCACATACCGGTTGTTGAATGTCCTGCAGCCCTGCAAGGCACGCGATTGACTGCTACTCATGCGAACGCTGTGGGAGCGCTATGCCGCTAAAACTCTCAACAATCAACGCTGATGTTTGCTTTGACGTCAAACATTGGGCTGTGCTACACTGACTGCATTGATGGCACACAAGGTGCGCTGGGATGATAATTTTTTAACAGTCCCTGCTGCATGCACCCGCGCCAGCCTTGCCAATGCAAGCCGCGCACCTGGCCCGGCCTGCTTTTGTCACCCTCGCATGCGTTATGGTGGCGGCGGCGCATTGCACTGGGCGCCGTACACGCATCGGTCTGGCGCTGTTGCGCGACACGTGTGGGACTGCAGATGTGACGTTGCACAACCCTCTGCACCTGGCAGCCTACTTGCTGCGTTCCATGCCGCATTCCCTGCCTGGCGGCGCCCGTTTGCCCACCACGCGTGCATGGCCTCCTCCCCCATGCCGCATTCCCTGCCTGGCGGCGCCCGTTTGCCCACCACGCGTGCATGGCCTCCTCCCCCAACCCTGTCATGTTCTGGATCCTCAACGCCGCAGGCCACCGCCTGTCAGCCCCTGAACCTGTTGAAACCGAGCAACACCACTCCTTCTCCATTGCCTCACTGGCTGGCCCACATTACACACCGAATTCGGAAACGCACGGCGGGGTAATCCATTGCATTGCAGCTTGATGCAGGCGAGTGGCTCACACAGAGAAGCACAACGCGCACACCGCCTCTGCTGCATGCCTTGTGCCTTGCACGCGCCCCACTGGCAGGGCATTCCAGGCTGGAAAGCCCGGTTCAGCACTCAGATCAGCATATACCATTGTCCATTGACCGTAATGTTAGCAGCAGAGCCTACAAAATCAGCCCTGTTGGGTCAACACGTACGACTCCAGCCATTTAAGTTGCTCGCTGTATGGACCTCTGAGCAGCCTAAAATGGGGGGGGGTGTTAGACCCCTTGCAATGGCAATGAGAGCAACTAAAACAACCTGCCAAGCGCATCGCCCTGCCTGGTGCTAGCTTTACCAGCACCCTATCAGTATGAATCATCATGGAAATATGGAACACACAATTTGGCAACTATGTCTGCGCGCCACATACGCACGCGTATGCACCCACGCGCGCAAACCCGCATGCACACCATGGCACCATGGAAATCTTATCTGAATACATGCACGCATGCCGTGGCAATGATGAAATTTGTGTACAATTGGGAATGCTGTTAATGCGCACGGAAAATGAACAAAGGACCCCGAAACTTGAGACCGTAGAGATTGCTGATGCCTATTCAGGCATCCCACTTCAATCGTATGTACGGCATGTATGTATGGTACATCAGGACCTCTGTCACAGCCTAGGCAGCAGCTGGCTATACTCAGCCTGCAATTGCTCGTCCCTCTTCCTGAGCAGCATAGCTCGCTCTAACAAACGCCTGCGGCAGCACCACGGCACACCAGTAAGCATCTGTCACCTTCAACGTTTCAAATCACCTCCCCATGGTCGGTGCGCTCAGCACACCCTGCAAGCTGCACATGACGTTCACCTTCAGTAGCAAAGAAGTGCAATTTGCTTAGTACACTTGCAGACCGTTGAGTGCTATGCACGCACTAATGGAAGCGTGCCCTTCTAGTCTTCTCTCTGAAACCAATGGTCAGTCATTTGGGCATGCAGCGCTGCAGCTGGTGCTTACAGGGACGTTCCACGCACTGCCTTCTCCCACACCGCACGGCGGCCAGCCTTGCTGAGGGCAGCAAACACGACGATGCAGTCCTCCTTGAGCCTGCACGCACATCAATACATCAGTATTCCTTCTTAACCCTGCACACACAGTCACACATCATACCACGCACTAAGAGGTTGCGTACATGACCACGACAATTCCACACGCCATCATCATTCATCACGTTGCATGATGCGCATGGAGCAAGTTGCTGGGTGGTCACTGAGCTCACAGGCATGCAGCGTGCTGGCGAAATAGGGGCGGGCTGCCTGCACAGCACTGCAGGGGGGGAGTGTACCACTGCTGAGCCCGGTGTTCTGTCAGCGCGTGGCCAGCCCCGCACTGCATGCCGCCTCCTTGGAGCATGCATGCATGCAATCCTCCCGCACAGCAAACGGCCCCAAGCAGTTTCACCATCAGCCTTGCCACCTATCCATTGATTGCGCAGCAGAAGGCGCCAAGCTTTGTCAGGCAAGCACGAGCGCCCACTCCTCCTCAGGCTGCGGCCAGGCACGTTAGGTTGAGGTGCAAAGCAACACGCAATGGAGGAAATGATATGGTGGCGTGCAGCGCTGCTGCGCTGCTGCTTCACCTGTTCAAGATGTCTTGCAATTGGCCAGGCGCCAGAGCTGCCAGGCCGGGGACGGGCCCTGCCTTGGTGTCCAACGCTGCCACCTCATCCAGTCGGTCATCAGGCACCTCATCCATCAACACGCCGAAATGGTCACACAGCCTACGGGTGCTGTAAACAAGCAAATAACAATGCTGACAGACTGTCAACTGCGGTACAGAGCTGATTCGTACATGGACACATTCCCCCTCTGCCCGCTATGAAGATGTAATGGTTCTGACTTCTGAGAATGATTTTCGGAGTGGTTGTATGTGTTTGGTTGGGTCTGAACTCACAATTGCACAGCCGGATGCTTCACTCATAGTCTGCGTTCTGTCCCTTACTGCAACAATACGCAATCAAGGCAGGAAGGTGTCCTAAACTCCTAATCAGTACCGCTTGTGCCGCCTTAACACGCATGCAGCCAAGCCAGCCGGCACATGGGCAGCAGCAGCACGCGCACCTGTCCAGCAAAGCCCTGGTTTGAGCATGGGCATGTCCCGCCTGCGCGCCGCCTGCTGCCTGCATGTCGTCGAGCAGCTCCCTCACAGCGCCCTTGAGCAGCGCACGCTTCTCCTCAACGGGCAAGCTGGCAAAGTCGGAGAGGTAGGCAGCCTTGTCACTGCACGCAAGGTGAGGACGCGTGGTGTGCGAGATCATCTCGCCGAGATGCCATGGCCGCCCATTGTGCTGTGCAACTTCAGCAGCGTGTTGGGCAAACGGCCCATGCTCCCCCTAGATGGGACCTGGCCGCCCATCCAACTCATTTTGGTGCAGAATTCAGCCAGCAGCAGGCACGCCAGGCAATCGGCAGTGATGCAGTAGTGAGCAGACGCTCCCAAGGCAGGGCCCAACATGAAGCATCTGCAGGACAACTGGTGGCGCACCTGGGCCACTGCACTGCCTCCTGCTTGATGTGATACGGGAATGGCGGCGCGGGGGCAGCAGCGGGGTACCTGCCCGCCTGCTGCTGGGATGACCCCGGAGAGGTCGACGGTGCGGCCCGCAGGTTGCTGTCACCCTCAGGCTCAACGAGCTGAGCTGCTGCTAGTGGCGGCTCCTGCGCTGCGTCCTGCTCTTCCATGTCCTGATCAGGCACCTCACCCCCCCTGTACTCAGCCAAGTGCTGCGCGTCTGCCCCGTCTGCTCCGGCATGGTGCACGGCAGCATCAGGCGGGGGCGGGGGATGCATCCCTCCCTCAGGGCTGTGGCCTGCCATGGCTTGCTCCTCCGCCACCAGTGCAGCGTCAGGCGCGGCCTGCTGTGCAGGGCCGCTGCCCGACACCTCCTGCAGGTCCCCTAGCAGCCGTGCGCGCTTCCTGGCGGGACCCTCATCATCACCCTCACCACCCTCACCCTGACCACCCTGACCACCCTCGTCTGCGCCTACGTCACCGCCAGCTGCAGCTGCAGCGGCTGGCAGGGCCTGCCCGGCGGCCTGCTGCTGCTGCTGGTGCTGGTGCTGCTGGTGCTGCTGCTCAGCGGCAGCCTCAGCAGCAGCGGCAGCGCCTGCCGGGTCACCTGCCGGTGATGATGAGTGGGTAGGCGTTGCGACCAAGGCCAGCGCACCAGTGAAAATGGGTGCGTGAGTCCCATGCGGGGATGCCTGCAGAGTGTTGCTCCCTCGGTCTGCGAGGCCGCTGTGTTGTCCTGCCACGGGAGGCGCGGCGCCAGCATCGCCATCGAGCACCACCGCCGGCAGCCCCGCCTGAACAGCATGCGCCGCGGTTGGCACCTGCGCAGCGGAAGTCTTCGTCTCACGGTCGCGCTGCGGCAGCGGTTCCGGCTGCTGCTCCTGCTGCTGCTTGACCGTGGGGTGCTCGTGGTCAGGCGCAATGCCCTGTGGCATAGGATCGGCAAGCGCCTGCGCCTGCGGTGGCGGCAGCGGCGCCAGTGGCGGTGCCGGCGAGCCGGCAGGGAGTCGCAGCTCCCCCTCAATGAAAGCCATGCTGTCCACTATCGCGCTCAGTGCCTCAGCCTCAGCAGTGAGCTGCTGGCGGGGCGCCGCAGAGCTGCTGCCGCTGCCACTGGCACCGCTGCCGTCACCTGCACGGCTGGCCTGAGCAACGGCCGCGTCCCGCAGCGTGGCAGCAATGGTTTGCGCAGTGACCAGCTGGGAGATTGCCTTCTGCCTGCAGGCCGCCTCGTTGAGCTTGCCCATGACCAGCCACTGTGATAGGGGCAGCGACGCTGTGCAATTCGCAGCCAGCATGCAGACAGCCATTAAACACTCTCGCTCGGCGGTCGCGCCAGCAGGCAGCGTACCCCCGGCTGCTGCCTGCTGGCGATGGCAGCCGTGAAAGCCCTGCAGCTGTGCGCTGAGCGCCTGCACCAGGCCATCCCTCCCAAACGCGTGCCTCGCCAGGCTTGCGCAAGCGCCGTCAATTGTCGGCATGAGGGACGCTGCGATCGCCTTAGCGAGCAGGTCTGCACACGCCAGGTACGCACACGTGCCGCCCTCCTCCGCCTGCTGCCCCAGCTGCTGCCTGCGCACGCCTGAAGCCAGCACGTCAGCGAGCGGCTCGAAAACCTTCCAGCTGGGCCCCAGCGCGTCCTGCGGCTGGTGCAGCGCCAGCACCACCGCGTCCTTGACCCTGCTGTCCGCCCAGGGCAGCCGGTGCAGCAGGCAGACCGCGCTGGCCTTGACGTCACGCTCAGCGTCGCTCACCAGCACGCGCAGGAGTGCGGTCACCAGGCCAGCGTCCAGGAAATCGCCCTGCGAGCACACCACCAGGGATAAAGAGCTGCACGTCTGTAACGCAAAGCCCCACGTCGCAGGCCCGTTGCTGCTGCTAAAATCGGATGGTGCCATACGTCTTTGACGATGTGCGTGAACTCTACTAAATGCGCCTGTGTGCAAGAGAGTGTGCAAGAGAGTGTGCAAGAGAGTGTGCAAGAGAGTGTGGCCCAAATCACACGCAATGTATGCCTGCTCGGAGTGAGCTGGTGCATAGCAACACATGCCAAGCACGGCCTGTGTGCAATACGCTGCACGTGCAACGCTGTGTGGGCAGGCGTATCCCATGTGAACACGTGCGATGCCCGTGCGTACCATCAGGCCTGGGTGCGTGGCGGTGCAGTCCTGCAGTACGTCCAGCAGCAGCTCCATGTCGCTGTCGCGCTGCCAGGGCAGCAGGGCCGCGGCGAGCGCAACCGTCTCCACCACCCCCTGGAGCCCCGCCTGCCCGCCTGCACCTGCTGGGCCAGCTGCTGTGGCCACCGCTGCCCCAGGGGCAGCTGCGGAGGCCAACTGGCGCTGCCAATACTTCAGGGAGGCCACTACGGCGCGCT
Organism: Chlamydomonas asymmetrica; assembly: GCA_001662385.1. Classification (NCBI taxonomy): domain Eukaryota; kingdom Viridiplantae; phylum Chlorophyta; class Chlorophyceae; order Chlamydomonadales; family Chlamydomonadaceae; genus Chlamydomonas; species Chlamydomonas asymmetrica. The sequence goes on from BDDA01000040.1 coordinate 218,073, forward strand.
GTGAGGGGGCGGGGACGCGCACGTGTTCTGCTCTCCCCGCTGGCGCCGCTATCTCACGCTCCACTTGCTGCCCCGCTGCAGCACAGAGCGCCGGTGGCCACTCAAACACGCCGACGATGCGCTTCGCGGTCTGGCGCGTGGCACGCCTGCCGGTCGTCGTCCCGGCGACCGGGGCCGTCGCCACGTCCCACCGCTGCACACAGATTGCCGCATCGACCATTCGGTTGAGCATGGCAACGTCAATGAGCTGCACCATGAGCGCATGCAGCAGCCCCTGGGCGTTTTGCTGTGCGGCGGCTTGCAGCGGTGCGCGGAAGGCTGGCAGGTAAGGCGGTGTCCCCTCCTGCTGCTGCCGCTCCCCCTCCTGCCGGCTGGCTGCGGCCGCGATGGCCTGCGCGCCTGTCCTGCCCGTGGTTGTGGAGCTAACACTGTTGGGCCCTCCTTCCCGTGGGCTGCTGTCGTGAGGAGCATTCCCAGCGGTTGTGGCAGCAGGTGCTGCGAACCTTGTGCAGTCAAACAACTGCAGGCAGGTTGCAACGACGTCCTTGCACGTCAGTAAGCAAGCAGCCATGACCTGGAAGCAGGCTGCTGCGGCCTTGCCGAGGCCCGCAGTGACGGTTTCCGCTGCAGCAGGGCTGAGGTGTCGGCTGTAAAGCAGCCGCTGAAGCATACGGCACGCCTGCAGCTGGACGTCGGGCCACGGGCTGCCTCCATGCACACGCAGCGCGAGCACGCGAACAACAGCGTCCATCACACCCTGGTTGAGGAGCCACTCTGCAGTCCAGGGAGCTGTCTTTGGTGTGTATACGAGCAAACACCACAGCCTCCGGTTCTTTTCAATAGCTTCGCAGTCCTTGGGAGTTGCTGCTGCCCCTTCTGCTGCCTTGGCAAGCGCTTGCCCCAGGGCATAGTCCGTGGCCTGCTGCTTCGATGTCTGGCACAGGTCTTCATTCTCAACCTTCGCCAGCACGATACAGCCAATTTCCTCTAGCAGCACTATAAGCGCGTCCTCATCCCGGTCCTCATCTGGGTGAGTGCCTGACAGCCCCGGCGTTATCAGCTCCAGAAACGTGCAGCGGTAGCGGTCAAGGACGGCAAGCAGCAACCGCTGCAGTACAGCATCAGGCGAGGACAAGCCCTGGCTTGGAGCTAGCCTTGACAGGTGAGGCAGACAGGTGAGCAGTGTGCCTGTAACTGTCAGCGCCTGTGCGCCTGTGTGCTTCCAGGCGTTGCGCATAAGGAGAGACGTGTCAGCCGTGGAGAAGAAGTCTGCCAAAATACCAGCTACACGCCGTAGGTTGTTAACCACGGCAGTGGCCTGCTCACTGCTGAGGTGCGCTGCCACATTGCATGTTTCGGCGGGAACGCTGCGCACCAGGTGCGTCAGGGATGCGACCGAAACCTCGAAAGTCGCGATGAGGTACAGGCTTGCCGGAGCAGCCTGACCACGTGGATAGCGATCCGCTGCAAAACACAAGATGCGCAGCACGCGATTGTTGGAAGAACGGATGTTGGTTGCCTACAGGCAAGACTGCAACTGTTAGTAGTTAGTTCGAACGGACCTGGCGACGGAAACCCGTCGACCGTGTCGTTGGACTGGAGGTTGTACAAGTTCACAACAGGAAGCGTAACGACATCTGAGTAGAGCTGCCAGAGCTTTTTGAAGCAGGGGGCAGTGTGGTCGCCAACTGCAGCGAGCAGGCTGGGCGGAAGGTCATCCGCCTCCTCGTTTACAAAATAGTTGATGTAGTCCACAAGGATCTGCAGCAGGTCCGGCACAATGGGGTCCTTCCACAGACTGTTGTCTTGTTTAATGCGCTCCACCACCTGCTGTGCTGTGGCGCAGGCTGTGGTCAGAAACGTCGGCCGCTTGCGTGAGTCAATTTGCCAACCGTCGGTGCTGCGCACAAGCCCCAGGGAGCTGGCTTTGAGCGCTGGGGTCAGCCTTCCGACAACGCCACATATCTGGACGGCACAATACTTCAGCTTGCGGTGTTCCAGGACGTCCTGCTGCAGACAGGTGTTGAGCAAATCCCAGAGACCACGCAGCAGACGCAGAAGGTGATGCTCTAAACTCTCCACGAGTTGACGTGCATTATCACGTTCAGTGGTGTTCCCTGCACTCGCATGCTTGTACACGTAGTATGCTGCCGCTGCTGCCTTGTCAAAGCATTTCAGTTCGCTGCTGCTGACGACCAGGTTGTCGGTCTCAAGGTCGCACAGCACGGTCAGGTTGTCAGCGAAAGCTAATACTGCTTGGTCCATCAACGCCAGTTAGTGTGTGTGTGTAAGTGTGTAAGCTGACATGAACAAGTTGTGTGGTGCCTGAAGGGCAAGGGTAAATACTGCCTCAGGAACTGACAAAGCGATTCATGCTCTACTGCGGACCTGCCAAGCGTACAAGGCATTTACATACATGCATGCATGCATGCATGCATGCATGCGACCCATGATCAGCTCATCAGTTGCATCACTCGAACATTGCCGGCAGCGAGCTTCCAATTGCAGGCCATCAGGGGCAAACCACATCATTCTCCGGGGCCAGCGAAGCGGGCAGCGGGCAGCCCACATGTACAGCAACGGTGCAGGGCCAGGCTTGATGTTTTAACGTATCCGGTATGCGGACAAAGCTCACCTGGCAGATGGGGGGCATGCGCGTCCGTCCTGTATTTAGTAACATACCCACTTCTGAATCGCTGTGACTGCTGGACTTGCATTCTGGCCTTGCGTCTGAGCTCGCGGTGCGAATGGCTTTCCCATGCGACCATCCAGCCCCCAAAGCGAGATATGAAAGTTATGTTATGTTATGTTACATCAGGAGCGTGTTGGCCACACGGCCCATGCTCCCCCCAGATGGGGACCAGGCAAGCAAAAGGGGGTCAAGCTATGCACATGGTGTGCAAGAGGGCCACAAGGGCTTAGTGCAGTACATCAGCATCATGCATGGCCACAAGCGGCTGAGTGCAGCACATCGCAATCACCAGCATCAATGCATGACCACAAGGGCTTAGTGTGGGGCATCCGCATCGTGCAGGGTTGCATAATACAGTGCATTGATGTACCTAGCAACCATGTGTCCATCTGAGTGGTTCAACAACTCTTGCATCACAGCATGCGCTTCATCGCGCTCAGCATCAAACGAGGTAATGATGCTGGGGTATTTGGCCCGTAGCTCAGAGTAGTGCGGGCATTCCAGCGCCACGTGCAGTTCATCATGCAGGGGCTGTGACCCAGCAGGAAATTGCGACGCGCAGTACAGGCACACGCGGCGGTGCCTCGGCACACGCGACCGAGCAAAGCGTCCACGATGCATCCTAAGGTGATTCCAACAACCCAGGCAGAACCGTAGCAGGGTCTTGTGTTGACGTGCGGGAAGGTGCATCGACAAGTGAGGGTGTCTGCCCTCCGCCGGGGAACGCAATCCCACCCGCTTCAAGTATGCGCAGTATTTGTGGTAAAACTTAACGCGCCACGGGCACTGTTGTGAGAGTAGCCGACGCTCGCTAAGGGACGGCGTGATGCGTTCACTCCAAATTGTGCGTAGTTTGTCTGTAACGCTGTCCACATCGAGACGCAGACCCCAAAAGTACTGAACAGTGCCAGAGGGGAATGCATGCACTGTCGGTGCGCGTACAGCTGCGCTGTTTCGCTCATCTACCATGCCAACATCCACAAGAAAGCGGCACACTTTGTATGACCAGCATGTGATGTCATGAGCTGACACCGTACGCTCTAGATCTGAGTAAGCAACCTGGCCTGGCATACCATCCGAAGGCAAATCGCGCACCTCATTCCACAGATATGAAAGTAGCCATGCAAATGCACGGGTCTCGGCCGGATCGCTCTGACTGCATAGAGCGGCTTAAAAAATGGAAGCTGTTTATACTTGAGTCTAAGGATGCAAGAACATGAGCTGCTCGCGGCGCGTGCGTGCTATGCTTAACATATGTGATGGCCCGCCCACTGCATGCCAGTCTTTGCAGCTGCTTGCTGGATGTTGACAAGCACGCGGCCCGTGGGCATGCCTGGCCATTCGATTCACTCCTCAAACACTCCTCAGTTCAAATTCTACTTTCATCTGACACACATGCCGTGTGCACACCATTGTTTGCATGCATGCGTCCGCTGGTAGAGTGGTAGGTCAGGGCTGTTCCCGCCTGCTGCTTAAACTGCATGGACCCTTGCGCATCAGACCCATGCATGGGCCTGATCGCCCCTGCCTTGGCTTCAGGCTATGCCGCCTGCCATAACATTGCAGGCGCGGTGGTTGCCGTGCCTTGTTGGTGCGTGCACTGGTGTCCAGCTGTGTTTGTGTCGGTGCCTGACTGGCTCCTGCGTGAGAGCTTGTGGGGCCTGCTGCTGCTGCTGCTGCTGCTGCTGCTGCTGCTATGACACCTCCAGCCCAGGCCAGGCCATCCCATTTCCCCACTCAATCAGGTGCATTCTGTGGGTGATCTCCCGGGAGCCTATTGCCACCCCCTCCCACCGCCAGCTCAGCATGTTCACACGGCTGTTCATGGCTGACTGGATAGGCACGTGTGGCACCCATGGCATGGCTCTCATACAGTACACATAGGGACCATGCAATCGTCAACGCCTGCCAGGCGCAGCGCATCGCAGATCAGGCGACATCCACCTGCACACATGATGCCGCCCGCCCCGCTATGCATATCGCGTATGGCGCATATTACACAGAGAGGTCACATAAGCGTCGTGTGTGGCCGAAACAGAAAAGCACAGACGTCTAGTCCAGAGCTAGGCATGATATCGTGAGCTGCCGACAGTGCATATGCCAGGAGGTCCAGGTGCGCACTACACCGAGCGGGGGTGTCAGCAGCAGGAAAATGCTGCCTCGCACGGTGCCTGACGCGGGGAAGAGGCGTGCCAAGAGAGGGAGAGTCAAGGGGTGTCGGTAATCACAAGTCGAAGGCGCTTAGGGTTGGCCACAGGAGTTGCGCGCCCCTTGGGCGTAAACACGCGAGGCTGCAAGTGCGGGTGATGCGCTATCCTACAACTCACAACACAGCCACGGCTTCGATCTCGACGCGTGCCCCTAGGGGCAGGTCCTTAACTGCAAAAGTGGCCCTGGCAGGTGGAGACTCAGAGAAGTATTTAGCATAAATCGCGTTGACTTTGGCAAAGTCCGACATCTCCGCGAGCAGGATTGTTGTCTTAACAACGTCCTTGTAGCTTGCTCCCGCGGCCTCGAGGATAGCGCCCATGTTCTTCAGCACCTGCTCTGTTTGTCCCTCCACATCCGGGCTGGCGAAGTCCTTGGTGCCAGGCACAAGTCCGATTTGGCCCGAAACGTAGACGGTGTTCCCAGCCTTGATCGCCTGGCTGTAGGGCCCCAAGGCAGCGGGCGCCTTGTCCGTAGAAATGACCTGCTTGCTACTGGCCATAGCACGGACAGTGGTGCAGCTGGGCCTGCCCCGAGAGAGCAGGCGAGATGGCAGCGGAGCAGCAGACCTGAAGGCGGTGCCAGCAGCCGCAGCCTTAAGGCAAATGCCTGCCATGACCGTCGCAACGATACAGAACTTGCAAGCAGCGAGGCCTGAAAAGCGGATGGGTGGCAGTGTGTAGACGGGCCTCCCATGCTTGAAGGTAAGCGAAGGTCTGGCTTAACTGCTTCAATCCGCGGAACGTCATCGCTCCCCTGTACATGCCGCCTGCATTGCTTCGAAGCCGGCTGGAGCACCAATTGTACAGCTCAGCTTGTACAGAGTCCGCACACACAACAACACCTGCAGGTAGCAATCAGCTCGGACCGTACTGCGCGGCTGTCAGCGCCAGGGTAGCGGTCGAGTGCAGGGTTTCGCCTGCCTGGACCGCAAACTCAGCCTATCACTATCAGTACTTTTGCCTTGGCTCTGGTTGCTGTCTGGAGTGGTGTGTGGGGCAGGCGGGGAGGCCGGTGGCTGGAGCAAACGCAAGGGAAATTGCGGACATGGCCGTTCCTCATGGCGTGTATCAAGGCTCTCAGAAGCACAGCGTTTCCCTACGGCGGGCCTCCAGGCTGCGAGCCCCTCCAATCGTCGCACTGCATAAAGCGCTGAATCAAAAAGTGGGTGTCTCCACAAGCATTGTCCTGCATGCTACAAGGTTTGCCAGCGGCCCGGCAAGTTTGCCACACTTGATCTTACATAACTGCTAATGTGGTGCTAATGCACGCCCAGGTTCGTTCTGGGCCGCTAACAACACCGGAGGATGTAACATACGAATGCCTCACACTGCTTCGTAAACCAGACCTGCAGAGGCAAGTGCTGTCCTTTCCTATTCTCTGCACCCACACACACTTGCTTGAGAGGACCTCGTCGCTGACAGGAGTGTTTTCAACCTTACAGTTTGGTGCCGCTGCTGCCGCCATGCTTCGACCCCGCACGGAGTCAGGCCGTATTGCACGTGAGTTCATAAGTGATATGCAGCATGGCAGCTGCAGTGTGGCACTGGACCAGGGCCTGTGACGGAGTCTGCAAGGGAGCTAGGCTGTAGCGTGCCTCCCTTGTGAGGCAGTTGAGTGCCGCAAGCCTCCCCACCGCACCGCTCACACATACGCGCATCGGCCACACGTGTACACAGGTCGGCGGTGAGCGTGTCGTCGAGGCGGGTCCGCTGGCGGCTTGCACTGACTTCATGGACTGCGGTAAGACTCACCTGTGTGCGCCCGAGGCCATGCAAGCCCTCGCAGCACCCCCACGGCCCAAAGGCAGACTCCAGAGTGCGTTCGTGTCGTACCATCGCCACACAGTTCTCTTGCCAGCAAGAGGGTCACAACACTCACCCCTGCGTACCGAATCCATATTGAAGGCCTGTGCACTGTCTGTTGCAAACGCTAACTCCAACGCCCATGAATCTGTGTGCAACGTGCGCAGCTGCGCGGCGGGTACTGCCAGGGCACCTGCTGCGCCGCTGCCGTGTGCTGAGCAGCATGCAAATCGGCGACGTGTGCCAGCAGCGGGTCGCCCTCACAGGTAGGTGATATGAGGCGCTGGCAGGCAATCGCGCGGCAGGGTGAATACCAGTATGTCATCACCTTAGCATACTGGCTTCAGCATGCTGCTCGTTTTGCGCTAGTGCCAGTCATGCCCCGTGGTTCCAAGCGGGCGGTTGCATCCGCCGGGATGCACTGCAGGCGCTCTGTAGTGATTCCCGTGCCTTTCACTCAGTTGTATGCCTGGTTTGCTGGTGGGATCGTTCTTGACCTAACGCCCGCGTGCCCTCAGCCTGCACTGGGGAGGAGACGGTCTTCTCGTGGCGCATGCGGAGGAACAGCGGAGCAGCAGTGCCGCAAGGGGAAGCGCAGAGCGAGCAGCACCGCATCGGAGGAGCAGCTGCCAGTGACGACGCTGCTGCGCATCACAGCTCCAGCAGCGAGGACGACGATAGCAATCAGCCGCTCAGCAGAAGGCCTGAGGGGCCACTTGCATTGGACGACAACGATCCGTCACCGTCTGGCCGTCAGTCGTCGGACCGATCTGGGTCACCTTACGAGGGGCGACAGCAGCGGCGGTCAGCATCGCCGCTGCGGGCTGCGCCAGTGAACGGCACTGCAGGAGTTAGCCATGGTGTAAACAGCAGCAGTAGCAATATCGATATCAATAGCATTAGCAGTAGCAGTGGGAGTAGTAGCGGGGCTGGGAGTCCAGGGGCCGAGGCTGCTGCGCCGCTAACCAGCTTGTGGGTGGTGGAAAGCGTGTGTCGCGACTGCTCTGGGGGTGGCTCAGCGGAGCCGCTGCCCTCACGCCCACACCCACGGTGAGTCAGCGCTGCGCCGGCCGCTCACGCCCTCCCTTGCTCGCTCCGCAAGTACTAGTCCTGTGGGGCTGTGCATGCGCATGCGTAGTGTGCATGTCTGTGTGTGTGTGCAGGCGCCTGTGTGCGTGTGTATTAAGGAATTCAAGGGGGGCCTTGAAGCAGCTCATATGCGTGTGTGCGCGTGTGTGTGCAGCGTGGGCCCGGAGGTGGTGGTGCAGGCGCAGCTGGCGGCGCTCAAGCGCGGCGACATCGCAGGCGCGGGAGCATACAACCTGTGGAGCCGCAGCACCTCGGTAAGCGCCGCGTCAGCGCATCCCATGCACCCTATTCAGCTGCCGTAGATAGCTTGAGATCACCGCAAGTCACATCCGCCTGGCAGTACCTTATAGTCGCATGCGCATGAGGGCGCAGTGCCAGTCGCGCCTCACACGCTTGTGAACTGCGTGCACACGGGGGTCGTTCTGTGACACGATGCGTGATGCGAGTCCCGTACATACTTGTCCTGGTGCTCCCTGCCGACATCGTGTTGGCAGTGCGGATTGACCGATTGAGGTCTTGAGAGCCTTCTGCTCATGTGTCCTTTGCGTACTGGGCGGGCGGTTGGAACTGTTGTTGCTGATTGCACACTGCCTGCCAGTACATGCAGTATATGCAGTACATGTGCAACGCCTTAACGTGCGGTTGACAAGCTGGGCACATATGACGTTGTTGAGATGCGAGTGGTGATAGCGCCATAGCGGTGGACTCAATCCATGTGCGATGCTGGTGGTGGTGGTGTCAATGGCGGTGCTGGCGCTGCTGCAGGGTGGCTGGGAGCTTCACCTGCAGGTGTTCCGCAGCCTGCTGCGCCAGCACCCGCACCACCAACTGCTCACGCACGCCGACGCGGAGCTGGGCGCGGCCGCCATGCCGTCACCCCGCAGCATGCTGGTGGAGGTCTCCGTCACGCAGCCGCGCAGCGCGCTGGGGGTGAGTCGCGCCAGCCGCCATGTGTGATGTCAATTTGTTGTTGTTTACACTCAGCCGGCTAGCCAGAGGCCCAAGGCCACCCTTGACAGGGGTTCAGAGAATTTACAGTTTATGTACGGTACTCATGTGCACTGCGTGACTGAGTCCGCCGCCTGTGACTGGGCATTCACCGACCTCTCGGAGGGCCTTGGAGTCCAGACGTCTGGCGGTTGGTATGGCCACCAGTGGGTGCCTCTTTGTATGCTGCGCTGTGTGTTGCGGTCCACCCCGTTGTGCACCTGACGCGTTCTGGTTGTGCGTGGGTGTGAAAGGGTACTGCATTGTGACTTGTGAGCAACACATGCACGCGCCCTACCTTCTCGGACCAGCAACCTCGTCGCTTCCTCAAGAGCGCCATGTTGCATACCTGTGCAACAGATTTGCAACAAATGCATCAGGGGCGAGTGCACACGCACGCATGCACACAAGACTGACAGGGCAACACACCAATGTCTCTCAGGCAGTCGCGCATCTGGTTGCTGGGTTGACGTGCTCTCAACGTGTCACTGACTAAGGTACCGACTGTTATGGCTGCTGCAATGTGCGCTTGCTTCACACACGTGCAGAGCGTGCAGGAGAGCCAGTTCCTGTGGCATCTGGTGATGACCGCCACCGGGTGTTGGGTGGTGGATGGCATTCGGCCAACGAGCAACCTGCACGCGGCGACCTGAATAGCGGTGCTGTAGGCTGACAGCATGAGCACTGACGAGGACCGGCAGTGGGGGTTCAGGGTTTGTGCAGCTCAAGTGGGGTGAATGGCGTGCCTGCAAAGTGTGGTTTGTTGCTTTGACTGCACATCCGGTGGCATCATACGCTTGGTTTTGCAACGTCGCATAGGACAAGCCACGCTTGCCGTGATGCATGACTCATCTGCACTGAATCGCGCATGCAAAAGCTGTTGGCGCAAGCACGCTGCTCCTGCTCCCCGCTGATCCCCGTTGGCGCTGGCAAGATCTCACATCTTCCTGTTCAGCACGTTTGCCCCATTTGTCACACGCCTGCCTGCGATTTGCAACATGTGCTCCTTGCCTGTCATGCCCCCGCCCTGCACCTCGTGCGCGCGTTACCACCCCCCTGCTGCCTGCTTGCTCTCACTCAACGCTCCCCCTTCCCGCATCCTCCCGCATCATAACCGCTATGCGCCTATGGTCATACATAGCCTGTTCGGCCAATTGATGTGAAGTCAATCATCCGGTGGCATGCAGGCCTCTAGGGGCCGGGTTCGTTCTCTTCTGTGCAGCGTTTGTAAGGCATGCCCACTCCTACAACATCGTTAATGCAGTGTGTTCATGCGCGTACAGGCAGAAAGTGATGATTTGTGGTCTGATCTCTGGCGTGATGAAGTGATCTTGAAGTGATCTTTAATCAGGCTTCAACCCTTGTGTTGTCGATCCCCGCATAATAGTGCAGGTGGTCAGGAGGCTGTGTCAGGATGGCTGTGTGGCTGGCCTGCCTTGTGCGTGCATAAAGCACGGGTAGATGGCATGCTGACAAGAGCAAGGAACTGCATGATGCCCCTGTGCAATGCATGAAGTATTCCGCCTGGCCCTGCCTTGTGTGTGCATACGAGGATTGCAGCATGATCTACGGTAGTTGAGTCCTTTGAGCGCTGGACAAACACGATCATTGACGTCAGCGCCAGGGCAGTACAGGCTGGGGTCCACGTTAAACCATCCAAGGACCTGCACTGCAACCCGAGCATGAGTGGGATAACACACCGTTGCAGCTGCTGATTATGACAGGGAAGCATGAGTGCAAGTGCATTGCAGCCACGAGGTTGCTGCACATGGCAGCGCGTGAAGGTGAGTCGAGTGGTGTTATGCTCGTGTTGCTCGTGTTAACGATTCTCTGGTTAAGCTCACATGTGCGATGGAACATGAACAGTGGGAGTGCAGGTGCAGAGGGTGTAATACGTGTCATCGTGAGGCCGAGACCATGCATCCTAAACAGGCAGCGCAAGCGGTGCAAAGCAGCGGTCAAGCAGCACATGGAGAACATGTCAAATCGTGCACATGCTGTCAAATCCCACCAGGCATCTCTTGTGAGCAGCAATAGGCAGCAGGTATGCTTCCGATGCACAACTACCATGAAACGATGAGCAAACCTTTTCAGCGAATCGCCTGACTGTCAAATGCAGACTGTGTGATGAAAGCAAAAGCTTGTGGACGGCTGACTCGTGGGCAGTGATGATACCCTCAAAAGGTGCGCATGCTGGTGCCAGCGCTGGCTCGATGCATGCAGTGCGTTGGCATCCAGCAGGCACCAGGGCCACGAGCAAAGCACACCAGCTGACATGAAGCACCAAAATCGCCGGACGCAGCGAATGGTGTGGTGCACAGCGTGTGGGCTGCAGCGGGCGTGCAAGCAGTCCCAAATGCCATGCATGCAGCGACGGGTGTCTGCAGGCGCAGTTGAATCAAAAAGCCAATCCAGCCAGGTGAAAAGATGGGATGCAGGGCGGGTCAACCCAGTGAACCCACTCTCACACTTTAATGGCTGCATCCGCAAGCGTACAGCGAAGCTCATGCCGTCAGCGTTGATTGTTGTTGCCACCGGGTACGGGGTGACTAAAAGCATGTGCATGATGTGCATAACAGCTGCGAAACGTTTAATCATATGCGGCAGTGCAGTGCAGTACGATGCAGCCCTTCAAACATGTCAGCTTTGTATGGCAGCCGCTGCGGTTGAAAAGGGCTACTGGCTCGCAGCGCGTACGGTCCAGGTCACGTCATCGTGCGTACGTCTAACAAGACACGAGCGGGCCGGGGTTCAAGGCGTCAGGCGTCCTCATTTCCTGCCCGCATGTTGCTTGCCAGCAGCGGACGGCGCGGGCGAGCCGCGTCCCTCGCCGCCGTCCTTACCACCCTCGACGGAATGCCTCGCGTTGCCACGGTGGTGCGCACCGCTGCCGCCGCCGCGCGCCTTGTTGCCCATCTGCGCCCCGGCCTCCCCACCCGCCTGCGCCCGCATCATGGCAGCCGCGTTCGGGGCCGCATGGCCGTGCTTGGTGAAGGCCTGCACCGCGCTCTGGTGGCCGTAGCCCCAGTACAAGCCGCCGCCAGCGCCCTGGCCCAGCTGCGCGCCCTGGAAGGCGGGCGGGCCGGCTGCGCCGAGCCCCTGTGCCGCATGCGCGTGCTGCGCGGCGGCGGCCGGGTACGGACCCGGCATCACCATGCCGGCCATGGGGACCGCGCCAGAGTACGCCGCGTTGTAACCGCCCGGCGCGCCCCAATCGCCGTAACCGCCAGCCTGCGCGCCATGCCCGTAGCCCTGCTGGAAGACACGCCCGGCGTACGTAGCCGCCGCGCCGGGGGGACCCATCGTGCCGCCAACCATGGCACCGGGAGTGTGCGCGGCGCCAGCGGCCCCGGCAGCAGCGCCCGGCATCGCGGCGAACGCCGCCGGCCGATTGGTGGGCGGCGGCAGCAGCCCTGCCTCCGCCACGCTCATGCCGTTCGGGTGCACGCGGTGGGGGTACATCGTGGTAGGCCCCCGGTAGCCCTGCGCAGGCTTGCTGCCAGCAGCGGCGACGGCGGCGGCAGCCGCAGTCGGCACGGCAGGCGTCGGAGTAGCGACGACCGCAGGCGGCGGCCGCCCCGGTACGGCGGCGGCCGCGACGGCGGCCTGCGGCGGGGCACTGCCCGCTGGCGGCGGAGCGAGTGCAGCTGTGGCTGCCGCCGCCGCCGCCGCGCTGCTGGCATCGGATCGGCCCTCCTGGCCGGGCCGCAGGGGCAGGCCGGTGATGGAGGGTGGCGGCGAAGACGACATACCGTCATCATCGTCGAACAGCGAGGCCGGCAAGTACGGCAACGGTGCGCGCTCCTGCACACGCACTGGGGAGGCGGCCGCCGCAGCATCGCCCAGCTGCTGCTGCTGCTGGGCCATTCCGCCCGACACGTCCAGCAGATTGTCTGGAAGCAGCAGCTGCTGCGGCTGCGCTGCCGGGGCGCCGGCACCGGCGAGGCCTGCCGCAGAGTCTGACGATCCGAACCCGCTGCTGACACCGCTGCCGAACTGCTGCTGCTGGGGCTGTTGCAGATGCCGAGGGGACGGCTGCTGCTGTTGCTGGGTCCCCGAGGGCTGCTGCTGCTGCTGCTGCTGTGCTGCTTGGACGCCCTGCGGCTGCCATGGAGCTGCCGCCGGGTTGGTACCAGTGGTCGATGCCGCCGCCGTCGCCCAGGCAGTGTCCGCATCCAGGCCCGCCTTGCCAGCAGCCCCCGCGATGGCCGCCGCGCTCCAGCCGTCCGCCTTGCCCTCGCCCTCGCCGCCGCCAGCCCACAGGTTCACATCAGAGAACAGCGACAGCGACGTCTGGCTACCCAGCTTGCGTATGCTGCCCGTCAGGCCCAGGCCGCTGCCCACCGGATGCAGCTGCGCATCTCCAGCGAGGCTGAGCCCACCGACGCCGACGCCGCCAACGCCGCTCGCGGCTTGCGCCCCCCGCAGCACCGAGGTGTCCAGCGTGTGCCCAGCGCCGCCCGGCGCCTTCAGCGCCGACGCCATGTTGGCAGCGGAGTTTGTAGCAGCGGCACCAGCAGCTCCAACCGGCACGTCCTCCCAGGGTAGCTGCCGGCTGCCCTGGCGGCTTAGCGACAGCAGACCCGAGTGACTACGGGCGGCATCCACGGCAGCGACCCCACCGGCATTGCCCTGCAACTGGCCAAGCGTGGCGTCCGTGCCGGTCCCCGACTGCACCCCGGCCGCCAAGCCTGCCATGCCCAGTAGCGCGGGCCCAGCGCCAAGAAGCTCCACGGGCGAGTGACCCAGATCGGGTACAGCGCCCCAGGCGTGTGCGCGGTCGCTGACACCCATGCCCAGCTGCGCTGCATGCAGGTGGCGCTGCGGCGCTGCGGCACCAGGCACAGCAGCTGCCAACGCGCGGGACTGCAGGCCCCCGATCGACGCCCCGCCTGCCAGGAACTCCTGCTGCTGCTGCACGGTCGGCGCTCCCGTTCCCTGCGTGCCAGACCCCAGGCTGCCCGCCAGAGGCTGCAGCAATGGCGCCAGCAGGCCGCCGGCAGCTGCCTGGATCTGCTGCTGCTGCTGCTGGCGGGGCTGGTCCGAGTCGTCCCCTACCACGCTCATGACCATCGACTCCATAAGGTTGAAGTCATGAATGCCGAGGCCTGCATGGAAGCCATGATCCTCCAGGGAGGGGGGCTTGGTGGGGCTGCTCATCCTCGCGAGCTCACCAGCAACAGGGCTGGCCGGGGGAGCCCCCAGAAGGGAGCGATCTAAGGCCAAGCCTGGCAGCACAGCAGCACCTGCGGCAGCAGTGCCGAAGGCGGCATCTGCGGGCTGTCCAAACCCGGGAGGCACGGACACAGAAGGGCGCATGGCGCCGGGCCCGGGCATGCGATGTTGCGGCAGACCTGCTTGCTGCGGTTGCTGCTGCGGGAGCGGCGGGAACTGCTGCGGGTGCTGCATGTGGAACAGCGGCTGCGGCTGCTGCAGTCCTGGCTGGTGCTGGTGCTGCTGGGGCCGGTTCAACAGGGCAGGGCCGCCCATGCCAGCAGCCGTTGCCGGTGACAGGTTGCCTGGGGAAGCAGCAGCACCTGCCATCAACGATGCCGACACAGCCGGGGCCTCACCTGGGATGCTGATTGGCTGCACCGGGTTGTGCTTGCTAGGAGCGATCCGAGCCTGCTGCTGCTGCAGCTGCTGCTGAGAGGTGCCGCCCCGGGCGCTTGCCACAGGCGCTGCTGTCTGCCTGGCATGGACGCCGATCGAATGCGGCACACCGGGCTGCTGCAAGGTGCCGTTGGGCAAGCCGGAGGCAGGCGCGGCAGCGGAGTCGGGGTCTGCAGCTTTGCCAGCCTGTTGCTGCTGCTGCTGCTGCTTGCCCTTACGCCCCTTAGCCGGTACAACCGCGATATTGCCCACCGTGAGTGGCGCACGCGGAGAGATGAGGGTGGACAGCGCCACTGTGGGCTCCGCAGCGGCACCCGCCTGTGCGGCGTCACCGTTGCTGCTGTTGCCTTGCTTGACCGTCACCGTCGCCGCTGCCGCTGCCGCCGCTGCGGCAGCTGCAGCTGCTTGCGCCGACGAGGCAGTCGAGGTGGCGGTGGCATTCGCGGCAGCTGCTGCTGCCGCTGCTGCCGCGGCGGCAGCTGCAGCGCTGTCCACCGCTGCACCGGGCTTGGCCGCCGTGGCTACTCGCAACACCGTTATTTTGCCAGGCGGCTTGCTGACCACCACGGGCGCCGCTGCTGCGGCTGCTGATGCAGCAGCAGCTGCGGCTGCAGCAGCGGCCGCCTTTCCGCTCGCAGTGTCGTCTAGCGCCGCCTTGCTAACAGCCGCAGCCTTCCCCTTGACAGCCTTGCTGTTGTTGCTGGTGTTATTCGCCCCTGATACGGGAGGGGGAGGCCCTGCCGAGGAAGTGCTATTGCCGCTGTTGGTTGGGCCCGACGCGGGCACGGCCATCGACGTTGCAGGTGTCGGCTTGGGTTTATCTGCCTCAGCGGGCGGTGCTGCTGGCGCTGGCGCGGATGCAGCTTGGCTGACGGCTGAAGCGGCAGCAGCACTGACATCCGACCGTGCTGGCTTTGCGATGGCAGGTTGCTCCGGCTGCTGCCGAGACGCTGCCTCCACATCGCTGCCACGGCTGCTATCCGGCGGCCGCGTTGTCGCAGCACCGGTGGCAGAGCTGGTCCGCGCCTGACCACTAGCAGCGCAAGGCGCAGCAGCAGCGCCAGCTGAGGGCGCTGGTGTGCCCACCGCACCAGATGACGCGGTTGACTCACCTCCCGCTATGCTGGCCCCCCCTGATGCGTTCCCGGATGAGGCAGCAGACACGGCTGCCGGGGAGGAAGCAGGCGGGCCAGCCAGCACTACCAATGAGCTGCCAGCAGCAGCCGGCGTGACGGCCCTCACAGCAGCAGTAGCGCTGGAGGCGGTGCTAGCAGCGCTAGAGGATGGTGCGGCAGCAGCAGGCGGCCCGGCAGCTGCTGCTGCTGCCGCCGGCGCTGCAGGTGCGCTAGGGGGCGGGGCGGGTGCCGGCGCCGGCGTGGGAGCAGGCGGCGGGCGCGGAGGGAAGAGCAGTGCTGTCGGCGCGCTGGCGCCCGACGTGCCCGGCGGCCCCTTGCCCTCGCCAGCTGCGGCGCTGGCGCTGCTGCTGCTGAGGCCCAGCTGCTGCCGCAGCTTCTCACGCTCCCGCGCTACCATCTCCTTCAGCCCTGCGCCCGCGTCGACTGCCAGTTGAGGCTCCACGGGCGCCGCCGCCAACGCGCTGTCCGCGCCGCCGCTTCCAGCACCGGCTTCCCCGTCGCCCAGCCCGTCTGCTGCCATGCCTCCCGCCGCACCCGCCTGCCCTGGCGGACACGGCCCTTGCCCCTGCGCCTGCGCAGCCTTCTTCCGAGCCTCCCGGTTGCTCTCCTTGAGCGCTTTCCCGGGGCTCTTGACGGGCACCGCGGCGCCCACGATCGACATCGGCTTGGCGGCCGCGGCCGCGGCCTTGGCGGCGGATGCGGCAGCGGTGGCGGCGCTGGTGCTGGCGGCGCCGCTGCCCGAGGGCTTCTTGTTGATGTGCTGCAGCAGGTGGCCCGCGATGGCGGCGCTGCCCTTGTCCAGGGCCGCATGGAAGGCGGAGCTGTCGGCCGCGTTTTTCAAGTCAAACACCGCGCCCTGCCGTTCACAAACCAGCCGGGCAATGCAGACGATGTGGGTCAAGGCAGAGTGTAAAAACATATCTAAGAACACAGGACGTCATGCAATTCCATGGCCTCGGCGCAGATAAGCAGCTCCGCTAGCTCAGTCAAGGCCTGCGCTGAGTGTGCAGTACGCCCAAGCTGCGTGCCGAGATTGATACCAGAATACCACCATAGGGAGTGCCTACCACCGCCGCCAAGCATTGACGCATGCTTTGGGGGGGGTATACAGGGGATATACAGGGGATATACAGGGATGTACAGGGGATATACAGGGATGTACGTATGTAGCCTGATCCACCCAGGGCTCATCCTCACCTGCTGCAAGAGGTACTCGACTATGCTGCCGTGGCCGTGGCGGATCGCCAGCGCCAGCGCCGAGTTGCCGCCGATGGTGGTGAGGCCCGACACGTCGAGCTGCTTGCGCTTGGCCTTCTTGCTGGCCTCCTGCTTGCGAGCCTACCGGTGCCGGTAGTGCGCAGGCCGTGCAGCAACACAACACACGCGACAAACAGATCCAGCGGCACCGTCAGCACGTGAGCATGAGCGCGTGACGGGCGTTGGTTGGCATGAGCGGGCCGTGGTGGAGCCACAAACATCGCACCACTTCACACCACCGGGCAGTATGACAAAGTCGTACCGACACATGCAGCAGTGGGTCAGGACAGCTGCAGCCGTTCGGCTTTCCACGCCACATCATGGCATGCCCCTGGACCGGCCCGCCCCTCAGCCCGCCTGACATGCATCATGAGCACTGCCTCTTCCTCCCCCCCCACTCAAGACGTGTTACCATGTGTGCGTTACTGTGTGCGCACGCCGGGGTTATGGCAGTGGGCAGCAATGTTGCGCGCCTGGCGG
>BDDA01000040.1:241896-261272 GCA_001662385.1 Chlamydomonas asymmetrica
CGCTAGGTTCCGCAAACTCACCTGCAACCCAGGGTGTTCTCCCCAAGGAACGACACCGTCGGTGCGGCGTCTGCCTCAGGGAATGGCGCAGGACGCACAAAACCTGCAGCTGTCGTGCTGGGGTCCACCGCGTTGGCCCCTGCCGCACCTGCGGCGGCAGCTGCCTGGTTGGTGGCGGGCGTAGCGCGCGGCGCGGCGGGCGCTGCCGCTGGCCGTGCTGCCTGTCCACCAGGCTGCTGCACGCGAGGTGCCTCAACCGGAGTCATGCCCGGAATCGCCGGTGCCGCTTCCGCACCACCAACGCCAGACGGGCCCCCAAGGCCAAGGTCGATTTGAAGGTTGGGCGGTAGGGGCCTCGGGTTGACACGGTTGAACAGGTTGACCAGGCTCACCCGTGCTTCCCTCAGCTCTGGCATTGTCAACGGCAGGTACTGGCGGCCAGAGCGATACAGGTGCAGCAGCGCGCCGAGTGGCAGCATCATCGCAGGTGGCATTCGAATGCGTTCCTTCGGCCGTGCCTCAAAGACCCCGCCCATGGGGGTGTAGGGGCTGAGCTCCTGGTTTCTATATGCGGAGGCCAGGGTGTCAGGCGAAAGGCACATAGCGAATCTCATCGCTGAACTGGTGCCATGGTACGTGCTGACGTAGCACCAGCATCCAGCTTGAGCAAGCACGCGCAGTGGATCGCTGTTGGCCTGCTGCTGCGCAAGCTGCTGCTGCTGCTGCTGCTGTGCTAAGGCTACCAGGTTTTGATTGCTGCCGCCTGCGCCTCCTGCTCCCGCGTTGGCGCCTGCTGCGGCAGCATCGTCGGCTGAGGATATCACTGGGACGCGGCACCAACCCGCCGGCGGCACTCCTTTGGCGAAGTCTTTGTCCTGTCCATAGCAGTGAAAAGGCGCAAGGACAGGTGTTGAGGGAGCGCACTGGCGACAGCGCCCAGCCGTCTTCAAGTGCATGCAGGACAAAACGCCAGCAGAAACAATAACGCACCGTCACAGGCCTGTAGGTGTACCCGAGTGCGATAGCTTGTATTATGTACTCCAGCGTCCGGAAAAAGGGTGCAGGCACCGGCAGCTTGGGCTTGTGACTCAACCTGAATCCGGCGATCAACGTCACGCCAAACAGCCTGCCCTGATTGAAAAGCCCGACCAGAGCCTCAGTTGGAAACAAGTGCTGGGTTGGTGCCTGCAAGCAACAGCATCATGAAGTGTTCAGCGAAGACGAACACCTCGCCACAGACGGGCGCGCAGCACCCCAACCAAGAAACTCAGGCGCCGACCTTATCAGTCGAGTTGAAGTGTAGCATTATGCACCAGTGCGTTGCACCGGCGGATCTGCCCATATTGGCCAGAGCCTCCTCAGTCAGTACGTCCGGACCAGCCTCAAACCCGGCATCAGCCGAGTTCAAAGGTCCAGCGCCGGCAGCCGCTGCCCCAGCAGCCGGACCACCCTGCCTCCTCATGAGCTATGTGCTTGCTGCACTGCGTCAGGGACAAACGTTATTGCCACGCTTTGTGCACAGCGCTACCACTGCTTGTGGATGTCACTTCATGCTGACGGTTTGAAAGCTGGGCAAGTTGGGTTTGTCCAGTCTCGCACACTACAGCACAAGAGTAGCAAAGCTGACGTTATGGGAGCGAGCAAGGGAACCTACGTTTGTCATGCCTTGCCTTGGTGGCGGGAATGCCACCTCCAATCCATCACTTGCACTCAATTATTAATGCCGTCAACACTGATTACGGTAACAACGAGTCTACAGCAGTACTAGTACTTTGACTCCATGTTCATAGACTCAACTTGTCTCCGGCCTCACGTCATTTGCACCTGTGCAAGTGGTTCGGTCCACCACACAGGTTGCCATTTGCAGGCGTAGCCCATGCACACCGCTTCCCTGAGTCGGAGTGCGGGCGGGCGCCCAGTACTGCCATGGCCCTGCTCACATAGCGTCAGCAGCTGCAGGCTGTATCAATTGCAAGCCACCGGCTCTTCAGCCGCTGACACTGATGTCAGCCGTCTGTATACAAGCAATACGTACTCACCTGCATCGTTCCAAGGGCCCGTGGAGGTTGCACTTATTCCCGGTAAGACAAAACAACAGACATCTTACCACGTTGTACCCCCGTGCCAGAACTTGAACAGCTCTGGTTTGGTTTGGGATCAAAACAGACAAGTTTTGCAAGCCTGTGGCTGGGTCGACCGCGCTGTTCAACCTAGCAGTGACTGCCAGCGTGGTGTTTGCATCGTCAATTGCAGGGCCACTGCATCGTAGTTTACTGCTTGCCTGTGTTGCGGCCCTGGATGTGTCTTGTGTTAAACCTAACTGTCATCATCTGCTTGCCCCTGCCTGCCCCCGCGTTCAGGCAAGGGCCTAGGCCTGAGAGCCACTCAGGATGTCGTAAGGGGCGACCTCCTCTTTGTTTCCCTGCCACTGACCGTGCTGTATGGTCCCCGTGGGCAACCGCAACCCAACAGCAGCATCGTGTCGGCGCTCGCCGCACGCGAGCAGAACTTGACATCCGATGAGCGCCGGTGGCTGCAGGTCCTGCACACACAGGCTGCAGAAGCTACCAGCGCACCCTCAGAGCTTCCGAAAGACGTAAGGTCTTCAGAGTCTTTGAGCGATGCGCTTCACATTCGCGCCAGCGCCGCCAGCTGTAGTGCCGGCGCTCTACTGGAGCAGGCCTGTCGCCTGCTGGGGATAACTGTGGCTGCGCTGGGCGTGGACACACTTGGTGATGCTGGTATTCCGCCTGATACCACTGACCTGCAAATTGTGGCGACTCTCCCTTCGCCAGCAGCGCGGAAGCACGCCTCACCCCCTGGGCACGCGTTGCCGGCGACAGCAGGTGCAACCGCTGGCTCCACCCAACAGCCCTCCCCTTTGGACCGAGACGAGCACAGCAGCGGCTCTGCTCAGCGCAACACCCCGAGCCTGCTTGCGGCATCGCAGGCACGCTCTGGAGCGCTCGCCGCCGGCCGCTTGTCGGAGTCGGCGCTTGAGGCGGTGGTGGCTCAGGGCTGCTACGGGGAGGCTGCGGAGGACTTAGCCGCCGCAGAGCTCCGCGACGCGCCGCCGGAGAGCGTGTGCGGGCTGTGGCCCGAGTTTGCGCTGCTCAACCACTCGTGCATGGCCAACGCGTCGCCGCTAGTCGTGTCCGGCGCGCTGCTGCTGCGCGCCAGCCGGCCCATCCTGGCCGGGCAGGAGGTCACGACGTGCTACCTGGGCATGACCAGATTCAGCCACGTGGCCGAGCGGCGGCAGGCGCTGCAGCGGGCCTACGGCTTCCTGTGCTGCTGCCCGCGCTGCGTCATGGAGCAGGAGCACTTCCCAACGCGGCAGTACGTACTGCCACCTGCAGCCCGCTCCTCCAGTACCGCAACCGCGCGGCCAAATCAGGCTCCTGCAGGCGGGGGCGGTGCCGGCACCAGCGACGGCGGCATGGGGGCAGCAGAGCGGCCGCAGGCCGAGCGACAAACCTTGCCGAGCACCAGCGCTACAGGAGTGAATCCGGAGGACATGGAAGCTGCCGAGCAGCTGCTAGGACGGCGTGGCGCGTGGTACCAAGGCGCCCTCGACGCGGTGTTTGGGCGCGGGCGCTACAAGACAAACACCGCAGGCCAGCACCGGCTGCTGCGGGCGCTAAACGAGCAGCTGGTTTCGGAGCTGCGGCCGCGCGTGCAGGAAGCACTGACGGCCCCGTCTCGAACAAAGGAAGCATCGATGGCGGCAGCGGAACAACTGCAGGCAAGGAGCGGTCATGACTGATTAGTGATGAGTGTCCATCCGCATGCGCCTGCGCTGGTTGTGGGCACGGTGTCCTTACCCTGGCACTGAGAGCGTGAGACAGCGACTCTGCAGTGCACACAGCATTGCTGCATGCCTTGCACTCGTCTTGTCCACCCGTCTGAATGCTGCTGCCATGTAAATCCTGGCATGCATATGCAGGCGATGCTGGGGATGGTGGACGACGAGATATCTGACCTGGGACTGCCGCCACGCTCGGCGGCGCTCATCCACGCCAGCGTACTGGAGTTGTACCGCCTGCTGCTGGACCTGGACGACCATGCACAGGTACCAACCGGCTGCGGGAATGCCCAGCCCAGGCATGCGCAATGTGACAATATCTTTGCCCGGAAAGGCCTGGCGCTGGCGCCGTCTCACACTTTGCAAACTCAAGGTTGTCTACTGCTGTGCGCCACTGTGCATGATGCATGAGTGCTGTGGGATGCCAGTGGCGCTGCAGTGCAAAGTGTCAAACCATGCGGGCACGATGGAGAGAAAAGCAAGCCTTTAGATGCAGATACGCTGCCAGGTTCATGTGTGAGAGGCTATGGGAAGCTATGAGAGGGTTCACCCAATGTCGCGTGGTGTGACGGTTCAGAGAATCCCACCCGCTTCCTGAGCGTAACGCCGCTACGTGCACGCAGCCTACGGATTGCGTCTCACTGTGCACATGCACCGTTTCCTCCAATCTGCAGTGAAGAGCGAGGTTGATCTGGAACCTGCGCGCTGACACACCAGCGTACTGCGTAATTGCATGTGCGTGCAGGTGCTGCAGCCAGAGCAGCGGCTGGAGCTGTTGGCCCGCTGCAACACGGCGCTGGAAGCGGTTGCCGGCGGCAGCGACCTGCATGTGTTCAACGCCATACGCCTGGCTGCCACTGCACGCCGCGTGCACGGAGCGGAGTCTGAGGCGGCGCAGATGGCGAACCTGGCGTGTGTGAACGCGCACACCGCACGATATGGCCGGCTGGAGCCCCGCCTCCTATCGAGGGTGGTCCAAGTCAGGGCGAAGCAGCTGGCGGGGGCGTCGTTGGCAGTGCAGATGAATGCCGAGGCATGGCGGACACTTGCGAAGTAGCAGGATGACAGCAGTTGTTTGGCACGCACATGAATGTGGTGAAGCGTCACGCCCGCGTTTTTTGGCAGTGGTCCGGCTTGTCCGATTTGGCACTCTTTGTGCTTTCGTGATGTCCTTGACCCGTTCTGGGGCATGCTTTGCTTAATGCACCTGCTTGATGCAAGTTTGTCCTGTACGCGCATGCAGACACGCTCCGTTCACTCTTCAGTTCGACCAGTTTAACCTGGGACACATGGTTGGCAAATGAGGCTGTGCCCAGCACAAGTGCAGGGTGAACGAACTTGTGACTTGGAGGAAATGTGTTTTGCACTGCTGGTTGAGGGTGAGTCGCGAGAGATGCAAGGCGCGGAATGTTCGGCACGAAAGGGTTCCTTTCATGGGTTTTCACTGGCGGGCACTCGACCATGCACGCAAACACCACACAGTGACACAGTGCAGGCAGCACATCAAATGCCTGTATTCTAGTTCTTACTCTTGTGTACTTATCACAGGCAGGCCTGCTGCAGGGCGATTGAAACGAGGAGTTCTGCGCTGTTGACAAGATGGGCATGACCTCTAATCGCCAGGTTGAGGCCTTGCCTGGCCAGCAAAGCCAGTGAGAGGAAAGGCGTAAGAAATGCTTCCTATGGGACAGCAGCCTGTTTGCAGCCGTACCTGAAAGCAACACGTTTGGCGCTTTCCCGCCCTGGTCGGCGCATTCGCGGGAAAGCTAACCATGGCGGCCGCGGGGTTGGAAATGCTGATGTCAGAGGTAAGTTCATAGATTGCGCTTGCAGGGGCAGCCTGTTTTCTGCCTTGGAAGGCTTCCTCAATGGTTGTGAGTGGTGAGATGAACTCAGGCCTTCTGCCCCAGTGAACGTTTGTCCTGTGTGGCCCTTGCTTGTGCTCGTAGGCTCGCCTCAATGACACCCTGAATGAGCTGGTGAGTTTTATCTGGTCGCGTCGATGGTCGCGGGGTTAATGGTGTGCCAGCCCCTTCAGTGCGAGCTAGGTGATGTAGGATCCCGTGAAACTTGCAGCGACTCTAACCTAGCTAGCGCGTGGCATCCTGGCAAACAAACTCGCGCTGCTGAGCGGTCTTCGTGTCCGCAATGCAGCGCATACAAACGGCGGTGGCCAAGGACTGGGTTTGTCAGCATTAACTCGGTTGTTTGCCCACACGGTGTGCGAATACTAGCATGGAGCAGAGCAAGAAGTGACCCATGTGGTTTCTCGGAAATACTGGGAGGCTTGTGTCATGGAAGGTGACCGGCTATGCAACTGGGTGCTCGGCCTCGGTTGGACCATGCACGTACGAGCCGCTTCGCTTCCTGCTGAGCACTGCAGGAGTTGATGCGAAAGCGAGATGAAGACAATCTTAAGGAATTGGAGGATGTTGACAGCCGAGGAGATACTGAACATGAGCTCCGAAAGGCAAGTTTCACGACCGGCTGCACGCTTGGTTTGCTTCATGAGCACAAGACTTTTGGAGCAGGACTGCTGCTGAGGGCCAACACAGCCGTAATTCCACAAAAATAAGTATGCATGACAATAAAATTGGCTCTCTGCTGCAGGGCAATGGTGGTCAGGAAAGGGATGGGACAGCGCCTCGCTTGGGCTTTGTGCCTCGCAAGAGTCACGCCACCAGTAAGTAACGAGAGTAGCTTGACAAACTGACTGCTCGTTCTTAATGAGCTTCTTGTTGCGGATACACTTGTCAACTTGCGGCTAGGGCGTGCGTGACGGCAGGCAAGCTGTGCACGATTGCTAAGCTTGCCCTGCATGTTTGCGTCACGCAGATAAGTCCCAGGCTATCAGTGTCTGGCTGAATCACGCCTCGAAATCAGCGACTGCGCCCCAGACAAGCAGTCCAGTGGGGCGGCCCGCTGCCCGCAGCACCGCTGCATGGCAAGAAGGCAACCGCAGCAGCGGGGGGCTGGCGTCACCCACAACGCCAGCGTCCCGCTTTGCAGCTTCGCCGTCCATCCGCGCACGCCGCAGCGTGAGCGGCATGCGCGGCTCGCAGAGCGGGCGCACTGTCAGCGGGCGTAGCGCGTCGTCCGTCGACGCCCAAGGGGGCCGCATGAGCCTGCGCAGCCTGCGCAACAGCTGCCGCAACATAGACCTGGTCGTCGTGCTGGACAGGACGATGCCCATCATCCACCCCGATGTGATGTGGAAGCGCGCATGGGACTGGCTGATTATGTCGTTCGTCATGTACACGGCGATTGTGGTCCCCCTGGAGCTCAGCTACAAGCCGCCAGACAGCGTGGCACGCTCGTCTGTTGAGTACAGCATGGATATGTGCTTCCTAATCGACCTCATCATGAACTTCAGGACAGCGTATTACAGCCATCAGGTGGGTGATGCGAGCAACCCCGCAATCGGCGAGCACCACGGCTCAGGGGCGGCTGCGCGTTCAGGCGGATGCATTGATACGGCAGATGCGTGTTCAAGCCCGACGAGGGAAACCGGTGGCACAGCAGCACAGCAGCGAGCCCTGTGCAGCACAAACCCGGCCAGCCGGGCTGGATCTCCATGCTATACTGTCGCACCCACCTATGCATGCATCGCATGCACGCGTGCTGTCCGCAAACCCGCACACGCGCGTGCAAGTACGCTCATCCTACATGAGTAGCACACCGGTCTTTGGCAGTAAACCAGCACTGCCTTCAGTACAGCGGGTGACAGGCGTGTGTCACCAATTAACGCCCGGCTGTCGCGCTGTGCACTGCAGGGCGAGCTCATCCGAGACACATCCAAAATCGTGTCCAACTACATGAAGTTTTGGTTCTGGATCGACCTGGTGGGAACAATCCCGCTGGACAGCTTTGTGACCTGGGCGGGTGTGAACACGTCATCCGGCTCGCTGCAGGCGCTTGGCGTGCTGAAAATTCCCCGCATGCTGAGGCTTGCCAGGTGAGGTTCGAGCGGCCGCAAGCGCGATGCACCATGTGCAAGCGTGCTGCTGCGCAAGCGCTTCATGGTCGTGGGGTTTGTTTTGACCTGGTTTGCATCGCTTGCTGCATGAGAGAACGCTTGGAGCCGAGTGCAAAACCAGCGGCACCAAGGCGGCATGCGTGTTGGACATTGCTGATGGGAGGCAGCCTTGGCGGCCTTAGCAGGTGGGAATACACGATCTGGAGGACACTGGATAGCGACACTGGTCGAAGTGTCTAATGACCCACGGTAGCATGCGGTGCAGCAGATTGGTCAGCGTCTATGGCGTTCAGAAGCAAGCTGCGTCCGCCCAAACTGATCGCTCGGCAGCAGCTGCAGGAGCAGCTTGGTGCAGCGGAGCAGCCGGCTGTGCAGCCACGGCAGCACGCGCTTGCGCCTGCCGCCGACAGCTGCTGTGCAGCGCATGCTGTCAACATGGCAGGAGCAGTTGGAATGACAAGGCGGTCCTCAGCACCACGGCAGCAGCTGCAGTGCAGCTCCGGTGGCAGTGGCGGTGGCGCAGCCAATGCTGCAATGCCCGGCAGGGCAGTCGCTGCACGTGTCATCAGCAGCACCAACAATCGCTGCAGTCAGACATCCACCGTGCTCAACAGCTCAGCGGCTCACCAAACGCTGTGCTACCAAACGCTGTGTGTGCATGAATCCAGCGCGGGTGCTGCGTGTGGGAGGACAGCTGGAGGCGTGGAGAGACGCTCGTGCAGCTCAAATCCCCACTCTTCAACCCAACTGCCTTCGTACCGGCGGGACGCATGAGTGTGCGCAACACCGGTACCGCAATCCTATTCAAAGCTCATACAGCACGTATGGAACACAAAACGTGTGCACACGCTCACATCCGTGCCCCGCCTGTGTTGATGACGCTGTTGCTGTTGCCGGGCTGGGCTGGGCCTGACGGCTTACGGTGGTGGCGTGTGCGGCGCAGGCTGCTGCGCTTCTTGGAGCGCCTCAAGAGCGCCAAGCTGGTCCAGATCGCAAACCTCTTCCTGGCCATGTGCCTCATGGCGCACTGGCTCTCGTGCGCCTGGTACATGATGTACATATACGGCGGCAAGAACGACTCGCCCGACTGGATGTTCACCATCGTGGGCAATGAGGATGGCGGTGTGGAGGCATACCTCATCAACTACTACTCCAGCTTCCTCTTACTGGTGCGCTCATCAGTCATCACAGTAGGGCTAGGGCTGAACAGAATGACCCAACCACCGGCAAGGCTGGCAATCAGTTTGAAAGGGCGGCGTTGAATGGGGAGCGGTAGGGTATGCATGACACATTGACACTTGAACGAATGAACGCACACATGCATAACGGCCGTGCAGGTTTGACCGGGTATCATCCGCGAATGGCATGCGCATGCTGTGCTGACGACGCTGCCGTCTGCTTCTCGTCTCACGCCGCATGCTCCTGCAGGTCGGCGACAACCTGCCAGCGTACAACAACTACGAGCGCACGTTCATGATCATCGTGCTGCTGTGCGGGACGCTCATGTACAGCGCGGTCGTAGGTCAGATGGCCATGCTTGTCGCCACACTCAACGTGGCCAACAACCGCCACGCGTGAGTCCTTTTGCCAAATAGCAGCAGCAGCAGCAGCAGTCTCAGAGCAGCAGAGCAGCGGGTGGCGGCTGATAGGGACCATACAAGTGCTAATCTGAACAAGCAGCATTTTTAGCTGCGTAGCTGAAGCGCAGGCACCCGCACGCACGCATGCTCCAATATCCCAGTACAAGCCTCCGTGCAGATCCCGTGACCACGGCGTCCGCTGGGCTGGCCACCGATCACCGTGTGCAGGGAGCGCCACAGGGAACGCGCCTGGCCTGTTGTTTCCTGAAGCCTGAGCCCAACCCACATGCCAACCATAGCCATGAGTTAGTTCCGCATGCGAATCAGTTCCCTGACCACCCGCCAACCGACCCATGTTTACCGTTTGCAGGCAGAAGCTCATCATGACGCAGGACGCGCTGCGGTACGTGGGCGTGCCCTACAGCACCTGCGAGCGCGTGCAGACGTACTATGAATACCTGCAGTCACGCTCTCACCCCGGCGGCGAGGGCATGGCCTTCCTCACGGAGCTGCCTGACGGCCTCTCGCTCAGCCTCGCCATGTTCCTGCACGAGAAGAGCCTGCGCAAGGTGCGTGCCTGTGAACTGATGCCCCAATGCAGGTGTACGAAGAAGCCTCTGAACCGATTGCACGGCTGGGTTATGTACATGTGTACATTATCAGGGAACTCTGTCTGTGGCTGTGCAGCCTTGTCGGGCTGTGTTCCATTTCAGACCCTTCAGCCGGCAGCCGGAAGCTACAATCAATGCCAGCCACCACGGCAGTGAGGAAGCTTGATGATAAGCTTGTCGCCCAGGGATGTGCCTACCACTATCGAGTCACTCTAACCAACTACACACCTGCACAGTGCCTAGCGCCTGTGCGGGCATGTATCCGTGCTTGCATGTGCGGCCGAGTGTTTAAATGGACATGCGCATGGGCCGTAGGGAATGCATCAACAACCTGTTATGGTGTGTGCATGTGCGTGCAGTTGTCGATGTTCGAGAACTGCGAGACGGGGTTCATATCGGCGCTCGCGCGGCGCATCAAGATGATGAACGTGGGCCCCACGGAGGTCATCTTTGGTGTAGGGGACGCCGGCAAAGAGATGTTCATCATCCGCAAGGTGAGTTCAGGGGGGGCCAATGCACAGGAAGTATCACTGCCTCGCGTCCCAGCCTATCAATGTGCGTCGGTGCACGCACGGCCACGCTACGCCTCGTTGCTCATGCTCGTGGCAATCTGCTCCGGCATGGACAAATGCCGCTTAGGTTATGTTACAAAGCACTGAGTTGGTTGGTGGTTGGCTGGTTGATTGTTGCACTGACGATGGCATAACCATGGAGGTTGCACTGAGTTACGAACGTGATTGTTGCGCATGGCAATACGTTCTTCAGGGCTGAATGCATGCAATGCATAGACTGACATACTCTTGGGCTGCTCCCGCAGGGCAACGTGGCTGTGACGAGCCGTAGCGGCGAGGTGGTGGCGCTGCTGTGCGCCGGCGACATCTTCGGAGAGGTCGCGCTGCTGAGCACCGGCAAGCGCACCGCCAATTGCGTCAGCGTCAACTGGACGGACCTGGCGGTCCTCTCGCAGCTCGATATGCAGGTGCGGTGCTGGTGCACGGCGGCATGCACCACTGCACAGCGGAGCATGAGCGTACAAAGCATACGCGGCTACCTTCC
The DNA here is from genome assembly GCA_001662385.1 of Chlamydomonas asymmetrica. NCBI lineage: Eukaryota > Viridiplantae > Chlorophyta > Chlorophyceae > Chlamydomonadales > Chlamydomonadaceae > Chlamydomonas > Chlamydomonas asymmetrica. The sequence continues at coordinate 252,925 of BDDA01000040.1, forward strand.
CATTTGGCTGGTACACCCGGTCAGCTGCCATTGCGCCTGCCGCAACACCGGTGATCCAATGCACTCCATGATTGGGGGACGTTGCACAATGCACACTGCCAAACATGATGTTCGGTTGGCTTTATCTGGTGTCCTGCGTGCGCTGCCACTGCCTCCCGCTGACCTGTCCCTGCTTGCTGAATCAACCCCCCTTCCCGGCCCTGCCTGCTCTGCGGTCCTGCAGATCGTAATGCGAGACTACCCCACAAGCGCGGAGCTCATCCAGCAGCGCGCAGCAAGCAGGGCTGCTCAGCTTACTGTGAGTTGCAAGGAAGGGAAGAGCAGGGTCGTCTCCTTTGCTAGGGTGGTTTGGGACTGGTGCAGGGCGTACGCCTGCATCTGCGACGTATTGCACAGTCGCAAACGCGTCGCTGCGGTGGCATGTCCTGGCATCCGCACCCCGCATGGTATTTGTTCATCAGACGACTGTTTGCCGTTACCGTGACCGCGAAAGCAATGGCATCAGGCAGAGCATCAGGCAGTGTATCAGCCAGCTGCATCAGGCATTACAACAGACACGGGGCAAATTCACCTGCGTACCAACAGAGTGCAACGCGCATGGACACATTTTGTGTGCTGCAGCAAAAGAAGAAGTTCTGGCTTGAGCTGGACGATGAAGAGCAGGACATGGACGGGTTTGATGAGGACGATGGATCTGAGGGCATCGTGCACAGCGACATCGACGAGGCCGAGGTGCCGGACGCACCCGAGGATGACGCCAGCCGCACCGTGGACCCCCTTTCGCCCAGGCCCGGCAGCGACGACAGCGACGCCAATGATGCATTAGACGCCGAGGACCAGGACAGGGAGAAGGATCACAGAGGGGAAAAGCTGGAGCTTGCAAGGGAAAAGGGCGGGGTGGTGGGCGTGAGCGGGGGTGGCGAGGACGTGCCCGGGCACAGCGTGTTCACGCTGCATGCCTACGGCGGCAGCTCGGAGGTACAGCCCGCGATGCCAGAGGCCTTGGCGGCTGTCAGCCCGATCAGCCCTCCAGTACAGGCATCAGCAGGCCAGACAGTGCTTTCAGGGAATGATCTTGTGCTCACCCCTCATGACCTGATGCTGCCGGGGGCCACTTCTCCGAGACCCAACGGTGGATCGCCTATCTCGCCGATCTCGCCTGTCACGAGCCCCTTCACAAGCGCCAACGGCGGCGTCCGCGGCACGATCAGCGGGGGCGGCGGCCAAGCCGCCAGCACCGCGCGCGCGCGCCGCCTCAGCGCGAGCACGGAAATGGCAACTGCGCCGTACGGCACCGGCAGCGGCGCTCTTGGCATCGGCACCGGCACCGGCACGGCTCTGGCTCGGCGCAACTCCTCGCTGTCGGCGGGCATCATCTCCCCGAACGGCACGCTCAACGGATCCTCGGGCGGGGGAGGTGCGGGGGCCGCAAACGCCAAGCAGGCGTTGGACTACTGGCACATGGCGGACATCGCGGGCGACGCGGAGCGTGACAACATCGAGTGGCTCTCTCGAAGCACGCGTGGCGGGCAAAGCAACGCGCGATCCAGCGCCAGCGGGCTAATTCCCGGCGGAGTGGCCACCGCCAACGGCCTCGCCCCGTCGATGCCTACGTCACTAGGGTCGCCGCCGACGGCGCGCTACACACGGCGCGGCAGCACGGGCCAGGGCTCGTCCATGCCTTCCAGCTACGCTAGCGGTGCCGGGCAGCAGCAAGAGGGGCGGCAGCTGGTGCCCGCTGATCAGGTGGTCGCGGGTGCTGTGGTGCCGCGCGGGCGCGCACCCTCGGCCTCACCGCGGACCAAGCGGCGCAGCAGCGGCACGGTTCCCGTCTCCCCAGGCGCCACTGGGCGCTCGCGCCGCACGAGCGTGGAGCAACTGTTTGTCGACGGCGACATCGCACGATGGCTTGCGGACCTGCAGTCGGGCGGAGGCGGCCCTTCGCAGGCGGGCGTGACGTCTGCCAGCGGAGGTTCGGCAGCCGCAGCAGGTGCTGCTGCGGCTGCAGGTGCTGCGGGCGTCCCACTGCCAGCGCCGCCGCTGCCACACCAGCAGGCCTCACAGCCACAGCCACAGCAGCAGCAGCAGCAGCAAAGCACGCGGCAGCAGCCTCGGCTCTACTCTCCACCAGGCACGAGCAACGGGCAGGCGCTCCCGTCGTCCGACTCGACTCACATGGCACAGGCGTTGCAGCATTCGGCAATGTCGGCCAACTCGCTGGGATCAGCCTCCAGCTCGCACGTGTCCACCGCAGCCGTCTTTGCCGCAGCCAAACGCATTGCTGGCCGCAAGCCCGCCAAAGGCTCAGGGGGAGGCAACCGCATCGCTCCGGAGCCGCCCCCGCCCCCGCCGGGACTGCCCCTCCCCCCCGCCCCCCCGCCCCCACCCCCACGTCCGCTCGTCGCCGGGCTGCCCATAGCAGAAGGTTTGGAAACGCTATCGATGCGATCGCCCGTAAAGCGACCCTCAGCAGGGCCGTCGTCCGGGGGATTTTCGCCACCTTCGCGTGTCAGTACGGATGCGTCAAAGCATCAGGCGCTGCACTCGACCATGAGCGGCCTGGGCTCAGACTCGTCTTTCTCTGCAGGCGGGGGGCGCGGTGGGGGAGGGCAAATGACTGCTCGCGGCCGTCGCAGCGACGTGAGTAGCGGCAGCAGGCTGGTGGGCCCACCGTCCCGCTCTACGTCACAAGACCTACCTGAAGACCCTCACAATGGTGTGGCAGCGGAGCCCTGTGGCACGCCTCCTGTGAGCACAGGCGGCGGTGCGACCGCTCTGAAGCTGCCGGTGCGTCAGGAAGAGGAGACGGTCTGGATCTCCTCAAACTACCACAGGGCGACGAGCAGCCCCGCCCCAGCCTTGAAGATGATGGCAAGCCCTGCGCCCCAGCCACGATCGATCCTGAGCCCCGGGCGAGCGGGCAACCTCAACCAGAGCGGTAAGTCCGCCAGCGCTCCGAGGACCAGCGGGGGCCTCAGCTTGGGCAGCACCAACGGGGTTGCCGCCGCTGGTCCCCGCGCGTCGATTGTGTCGCGGAGCTCGACAATGACCACCGGGCGTGAACATAATTCGAGCTCGGGGCTGGAGCCCGGCAACAGCGGATTGGCGCGCTCACGCCCGTTTAATCGCCAGATGTCGTCGTTAGGGACCACCCCTCCTCAGCCAGGTGCGGCAGCAGCGGCTGGCAGCGGCGGTCAAGCAGGCCAGTCATCAGGCCAGCCAGTTAGCCCAGGAGAGGCGGGAAAGCCTCATGATGCGCCGCCTGGCCCGGGACGTCCCCCGGAGGGCGCTGACCCAGATGGGATCTGGGTACCCATGGACAAGTTCATCGCGATGCAGGAGGTACGTTGGCAAGCCGAGATGCCGAGCTGTGCTGAATCGGCCCTCCCGTGCGCCTTGGGCTGGGTCGGGTTGGGCTGCTCGGTGTTGGCGGTGCTGAGGTGATTGATTGACTTCACACCCCTGGGCCAATCAGGCCATTCATGGATGTGTAAGGGAGCAGTCATGATGCTGTGTGGGGTGGATGATTGTATGGTGCTGAGGTGTCGCTCTTGTTTTGGTGTGCAGGCATGCGCCTGGATTGCGGCACGCATAGGTGCACAGTAGCGGTCGGCAAGGCAGCTGCCAGCTACTCAACACATGATGCTAGTGTCGTAACCGGTCGACAGCCGCAGCCTGCAGCCATACACATTTTTGAGTCTCTGACCCTTACGTACGTGATGCTGCTGCCGCATCCGTGATCCGACAGGCCCAGCGCATGGCGCTGCAGCAGCTGCTCCGCTTCGACGAGGCCTTCACCGACCTCGCCGCGCAGATGGACGCCGCGGACGGGCGGCTGGCTCGCATCGAGGAGGGGCGCAGCAACGGCATGGCGTCAGCCAGCGTGCTGGGCCTGGGCCCGGGACCCAGCGGCGCCAGCATCGCCGGCACTACCACCCGCATCAGCTCCACGCTGCTGGCCGCCAGCGGGCCCCTCACCGGCTCGCTGCGCCGCAGCGGCATCGTGCCGGCATCCAACGGGCTGTCGCCTAGCGGGTCGTTCAACGATCCGAGCGCAGCCAACGGGCTCAACCGCAGGGCCAGCCGGACTGGGGGCGCGCTGCTGGACGGGGACATTGGTGTGGCCGCAGCCGGGGCTGCTGCGGTGAGTGGCATTGAGGCGAATGTGTGTTACGTGCTTTGTTAAGCAGACACCGGTTGTACTGCGGGTGGTGCATGCGAGGTTGATTGCGGGGCGGGGCGGGCATGAACAACCTGACTTGGCAACGGGCACAAACATGTGGTACAAACATGTGCTACCGCAAACCGGACAGTGTGCTGCACACGTGATGGGGATTTCCTGTCGCAGCACATGACCTTGACAAACTATACCCCGAACGCATCACCCACCATGTACACTCCCACACAGGCGCACAGTGCACCATCGTCTCGCTGCGCATTGCCTCATTTATGCATGGCTTGCGGGCATGTTGGCGCAACCCCTGTGTGTGCCTGCCTGCCTTGTGAGTATGTCACGGCGTGCGTACACGTGCTGGCGTGCAGGCGGACAAGGCGGAGAAGGGGCGCGCCAAGCTTGCGCGTGTCGTGGGCGCCATCGGCGCCAGCTCGCGTCTCTCCAAGCTGCTGGGCGGCGTGCGGGGCGTGGCGGGCCTTAAGCCCTCGCTCAAGGGCTCTACCGCCGCCAGCAGCGGCACCGCCAGCCCCGTCGCCAGCGCCTCGGGTATCGCGCTCGGCGCTGAACGATCCCTTCGCTCCAATCAGCACCTGCCAGCGTCACCGATATCACCGACCGGCAGGCGCCTTTCGAGCCCCACAGTGGCTGCAAGGTTCGTTCCCGCCAGGAGGGCCAGTGTAAACCAGATCATGACAAGTGGCCGGATGAGCGACACGCAGGTCCTCAGTCACGGCTCCAACGGCTCCAACGGTGTGGCAGGAGGCAGCGGCGGAGACGATGACAACCTGGATGGCGGCGCTGTGCGCCCCTCGGTGGTGGGCGTGTGAAGAAGGTCCTGGCGCGGTTCTCAGCATGTCCTTGGCATGCAGTACGCACGCAGCATTTCCGTGCCGGGTTGGTGAACGAACGTGCACCCTCGTTGATGTTGTGGAAGCAGGATGCAGGATGCAAGCGAACGTTGCGATGATGCTCAATCAGCGCTGAACACTGTGTTGGTTTGGGTTGTGCAAGAGCGGTGTGTCCTGGTTTGGTTGGTGTGGGGACACAGGTGACAGGGTTGACGCGAGCCCTCGATCAGATAGGTTGGACAGCCTGTTGCGACAATCTATTGGGGTATTTAAATGTATACTGCTGAGCACTGACAGCAGGAGCAAAATTGAATGGCAGGCAGGTTTTGCCTGGCGGAGTGCTGCAGGCTACCGATGGTATCATAGTAGTTTGTGCCCCTCGTTCGCACCGATACTGGTCGTGTGGGTGTTCAACGCGGATGGTGACTGACATGTGTGCGCCCGTGCTTGCGGGCTTGGAGGCAGCAGCTCTCTACCTGCCTTTAGCACTGTTGTGTGTTCTGCGGTCAGGTCGGCCCACAGTGGCACGGCTGCGTGTGTTGCTGGTCGTCTTGGGTTGTAGGCCTGTGCTGCCCAGCACAGGTCTACAACCCAAGACAGGTGTTGGGACGGTGTGGGATCGCCTGCACAATCGGGCGTCAGTATCCATTCCGCACACAATACGGGGTTACTGTGCACTTGGGCTCACAGTGTATTGGGGATGGGCCACAGGCCTGCAATGCACCAAAAACACGCACCCCCCGAATGAACGTGCCCACGGACGGTCCACAATGCGCGCCTCTTCGTGCCTGAGCAGGAGATTGCGATTTGTATCTTGCGTAATACCAGCAGCAGCGCTTATTACGGCTGCAGCCGTGTGCGTGGCGCGCCCATGCCTGCTTCCCTGCAGCGTCAAACTGGCCCGCAAGTGCTACTATCGCAGCTGCTGGTTATGCCCGCTACAGCCATGGGGGTTGGACTTAATAAGTGCTTGACGCACTGTGGAAGGGCCCTTGAGTCCGCTCCACCCGCCATTCCCCCTTCAACACCCCCTTTTACCCACCAGTGCTTGTCTGGTGCCTCGCACCCCTGCCTGCCATCATTGTCTCCCGAGTTGAGTTTGATGCTTGTCAAAAGACAACAGCAACACACGACCGGTTCAACCTGGATTGGGTCACTTTACGTCTTGAACCTCTTCAAGCATCATTGACACAGCATGCGGCAATCCTGTACACGTATGCGTGGTCTGAATCGGCAACCTGCACAATTACCATACTGTGAGCTATGTGTGCATGCCCAGTAATTGCACAGGATAAATGGCGCGTAGTGCTGCACTATCGTCCATCAGCAGCATGCCTGCATACCGTTTGCCCGTGTGCGCTTGCCCGCATGCTGTTCTTGGCTCGTTGTGCATGCCAACTTCAATCCTTTTCTACTTTGTGCTTGTACTGCATGCATGCAAATGGCCTATGTACCTGTATGGTGTGTGCAGCTTACTGATGCCTATGCCTCACACATGTGGGTGCCTTGCGTGAATTCTTGACTCCTTGCACCCATGTACATGCACATGCCTTCCCCTGCGCGTTTGGCGCAGTGCAGTGCATGGGCCCGTTCACCATGCCCACGCACTGCAGGGTTGCTTGAGCAGGCTACAGGGGATAACGTACGAGGAAAGCCCAATCTTGCGCATGACCCAAGTCATCCCTCCCTTGTGCGCACCCGCACAACCTTTTCAAAAAGACTTACCCGAATGCGAGCATTAGCTCTGCGCTGCACGCCCCTGTGCATACACACGAGCCTGCTTTGGCAAGGCGACACAGCCCTGTGAACCCCGACGCATTGGCTGTCGCGTACATCATTTCTATGCATCCCGAGTGCCGTGCTCCAGAGTCTTCTTGCATTCATGTTTGACACCTTTTCCATTCGCCAGGCATTCATCCCACGTTTATTCATTCCCCGTACCCGCCCCGCGCCCCCAACCCCTGCTCTGGTACTATCAGAGTGGGCAGTGCTGCACCTTATACGACTCACAGTACACAGCATGGGTCTCGGATGCGCCCAACCAAGGGCTGCCCCCAGCCCGACGGACCTGCGAGGGCGTTCTTGCGCAAGTGCCCCAGAGGTTTGGCTGCACACGCAGCCCGTGCGCGCGCCATTGCGCAGCCGCAGCAGCGGCTTGTGCGCTCTGACCATCCGCTCAAGCGTGCATAGCAGGCATGCATGCTGTAACAACTATGCACCCAGCCTGCAGGTGGAGCTGTAGCGCGAGTGACAGTGTGTAGATGGGCCCGACTGCAGCTGCGTCAGTGGACTTGCTGGATGAACATGTCTGCAGTACGGCACGGATTGGAACCCTGCCACACGGTTGTAACGTTGCTGTTGATTCGTTCTGACTGCTTTAACACCTGCAGCTTCTAGCCGGGCTGCCACACCCCTCTAGATGGCAACTGATGATACTCGCAGATGCGAGTCAAGCAACAAGCAACAACAGGCCAACACTGAACGTGTCAAGCGATATGGATTGCAGGGAGTCAAATGTGATTAGCGTCTGGTAGGTACATGGGGGCACTGCGAGCAAAGGAGATGACACCGCTGCTATACTTGTTGTCTATATGCTGTTGGGTCAGCAGGCAGGCGCTAGTGCACGGAGAACAGCAGGGATGGGTTAGTGATAAGCGTGCTGACTGGGGAAGGCACAGGCTGTTCGGCCAACACGCTCCACCCAACACACCCGCGTTGGCAAGGTCGGAGGAGAGGTTACACCGTAGACGGCGACAGTTGGCAGTGAGATGCATGCATGCACGTTAAGCTGTGGTGGTATAATGCCATAACGTCAACCATGAGGACGCAGTACGTGCGCGGCCAAATGACGGGTTGACGCATGACTGGCGTGTGCTCCGTGCGTACGCACCACGCATCGTTCCCTTTTGGACATGCAGGGACATGCCGTTGGGTTGCAGCCGTCCCAATTAGCAAATGCCAAAGGCTGATCAAGTGAACCAAGATATCAAGTATATAGGCAACATCCGCATAACATTCAGTGTGCTCTGGCTGCATCCACCGAAGTGCCAACTGCACTTGGCGCTGTGACACAGGACCCCCCGCAGGTGCTCGTCAAGATGCGTTACTACCGCAGGAACAGTTGAGGCCAACGCCATCCGCAGTATCAAACTAAACCTGGCGCACAACGAATGCAACAATGGATATGGGCAATTATGCGCCGGCGATCGACGGCCTCTGCATTTCAACCGATGCCATGCCGGAAACAGTGCATGCAGGAAAGAGTCTCAAGCACTGAAATGGGGCCTGCGGTGGCATCCCAAAGCCCCCCTCCCCCCCCCTCCCCC
>BDDA01000040.1:266174-314725 GCA_001662385.1 Chlamydomonas asymmetrica
CATGCTCGCACCTTGAGAGGCTCTGCCGGCTCGTGGCGCCCCATAGGGGGTCCCCCCATCCCCCCACGCATGCCTCCCATGCCGCCGAATGGCCCGCCGCCGAACCCGCCACCGCCACCGCGCATGCCGCCGAAGGAATGCCCGCCCATGCTGTCCTGATCCACGTCCATGGCGTCGTCGTTGTCTCCAAACATTTGAAACATGGTGGCGCCGGCCGGGCCCCCGTTGCTGTACATGTGCATGCGGGGCCCTTGGCCGCCGCCGCCCCCGCGCATGCCGCCCATGCCGCCCAAGCCGCCCATGCCCCCGCCCCCGAAAAATGACCGAAAGATCTTCTCCGCCATGTCATTGTCGAAGTGGTACGATCCCCCAGAGCCTGCAGCAAAGCAAGGTTTGAGTGCAGCCTCAGGCAACGGACTGGTGAGTATCGCATGTGTCATCGCTGTGTTCATCAACACCTGCTGTATGAGCAGCAACGGATGATGCACAGTGCAAACAACGCAACCAGCCATCCTGTGATGACCTGTAAGGCCACCGGATGTAACATCGTACAGTCCATGGACTCAACACGTACGAGTCAGGTAGCACGTTATGTGTCAATGCGACGTCACGCCTTGACGCCCTTCCATGCTGGTTGAAGTGTTCACGTTCCGTTCGATTCTTCAATGCACTTGTCGCACAGGTTTATTGCACGGGAAGCGTACACCGAAGTTGATGATGGCGGTGATTCAACATGACAAGCGTGCTCAGCACCGTCCACCCACCTCTGGCACCTGGCGGCGCCCCGTCTGGGCCAGCGCCTGGAGGCATGCCCCCCTTGAGCCCCTCCTCCCCGTACATGTCGTATATCTTGCGTTTTTCGGGGTCCGATAGCACATCGTACGCTTCTGCAACCTGAAAGTTCACAGTATCCCCAGCAACACAGTTGCGTGAGCAATAGCGTGGAGCAACCGGCAGCTAAACAGTTATGTCAAGCATCTCGTTGCTGCTTGAGCAGCAAAACGCCGATGTCAGTCGGCGACCACAACGCCCACTACGCAGACTTGCACTACCGTTCCCTTGCAAGAAGATTGCAGGCGTAGATGGAGGGCCACACTTTGTGGCCCTCCATCCACTGCAACATCGCAGAGCATCAACTCACCTCTTTGAACTTCTCTGTTGCTACTGCTACGTTGTCGGGGTTCTTGTCTGGATGCCTGCACAGCACGAGTTGTGTCTAGTGATCTCCAGGCAGAAAGTGCACCTGGCAAGGGCTGGCGCCTTACAGGCACTTCACAGGGCAGCAAAGTATCGCAGGAGCAGGCACACTGGCAAGGCGTCCCAGCCCAAACCCACACCCCAAGGCCAAAGATTGGTCGCAATGAACTTACCATTTCTGCGCCAGCTTCCGGTACGCACGCTTCAAGGCTGTCTCATCAGCCGACTTGTCTACCTGTAGGGTTGCGTAATAGTCTTTTGCCATATGGACTCTGCACGCTTAGGGCAGGTTGCCCTGGGGAAGTCAACGAGGAACAGTGATTCTGTCGGTTGATCGTTCTTTGGCTTACAACACAAAGGAAAAGAAGTGGGAAGTGAGCAGTCAGCTGGTTAATAGTTAATCATATAGTCCCTGACACGGCGAATGGAAGCCTCCTAGAGCCCTGGATGCGGTGACTGGGCGCAATTTGAACATCCGGAAGCTTCCACATCAAGCCCCCGCGTATGTTCAAGAAGCACACAGACCATGCAATTGAATGTACGGGTGGTTGTCGGTGGAAAGCAGCGAGATCAGGACGATGTTTGGCAACAGCAGACAGGCTCGACACTCCCGCGCTTCTCTTTCAGCAATACGCAGCAGTACACGGAGCAAAAGTGCGTTACCCTATGCACTAACCTCCTCACATCTGGCCGCTGCTTACCCCACAATTAGCACTATAAACAATATATCCAAGTAGGGCAAGGTGTCTGTGCATAGGGCGTGCAAACATGGCGACGCCATTCGTTTCGTCGCAGCTCGCAGCGCAACTTGGGCTACCCGCATATCCAGACTGTCCTTCTGAGCAGCGGTACTTGTATGCTCTCCCCTATGCTTTAGCATCAATGCCGCCACCGTCACCTTGGAGAATGGCTGTGGATTTTGATGGGCAGCTTGTATTCAGCCACACTCGGTGAGTTCAAGCCAAGAGATGCGTCGTCAGGGCGGGATAAATCAAATTCAAGTGATTGCCTTCTGTTAATTTCGCTCTAAGCTGTGTAGAATGCTCACCAACGCCAAGGGTCACAGCGAACCGACACACTCTTTTCATGTTGCCATGATGATACCGCTGCTCTGACAAACTCTCAAAGAACGCAAGAAAAGCAGACCGAGCACCCGTTGCTAGCACGCGCCTCAAAGCTTCTCACTGTGCTGAGGGAGCAAGGCCCACCACTTGGCGCGGAGGGCGCAACACTGCTCGGCCCGTTCCATCAGCAAGGGGCCGCTTTCTATTACAACGTCCAACGCTTGGAAGCTGTTGACAGAGAGGAGGTAGAAACTCCTAGGTCAGCTAGACGCAGCACTCCTACCTACGACCCAGCGTCTGCTACATCAACGGCTCAGCAACACAGTGGGCGGAGCATTCTCATACCACACGTCGCTGCAGAGCTGCTTATAAAGGCAGGCCTGCTTAACCCAGAGCCAGAGCCCATCCTTGAGTCCACCGCACAGCTTGAGTACTACGGCTGGTGGTTTGAGGACTGCGAGAGCACCGACCTAACGCTACGAGTCGGTCCCAACGGTGCTGCTGGCGGGGGCATCGCGCCGCATGCCGCCACGATTACATACGACCTTGGCAGCAGAACCTACAGCATTTCTCTCAGCGGCGCCAACCCTGCGAGCTCGCTGGCCTTGAACAGCCCCCCGCTGCGGGTTCAGGGCCTCACCAACCTGAGCTCGCCCGGCGGCAAGCGCCTTGAGGTGTGGGACCTCCACGTCGGGGCGGTCGTGCACGTCCTGGGCCGAAACGTCTGCCTCAAGAAGGCCAGCCTCGCCACAAGCCAGTGGCACCGGGAGTTCGAGCTCAAGCTGCGGCGTATGCGGCAGGAGCTCCTGGGAGAGGTGCAGAAGTACAAGCCGCGTGCACACTCGGCGGCGCTGTCGAGGGACCGCGGCAGCGCGCGGGAGGCTGCTGGGCTGCAGCTGAGGCGGCTGGCCGGCCAGGTCAGGACTCTGATTGAAGACTTGAGGCAGTACAGGCCCGCTCAAGGTCAGTACGATCATGCTGACGGTCGTGCACTTGAATACGATGGCAGTACCAGTGTGTATCAGGTACAAACGAGCGCGGGATGGCACAGGGCATTATGCTGGCAGTACAGAGCAGGATGGCTGCCGCTGTCTACCAACTGGAGGGAGACGCTGAAGTCTGTAGTGTGCTGCTGCCCCTGGACAGTAAACAGCATGCGCGCGCGTGTCCATTCAGCATCCGCCCCCATGGTGGCAGCGTGGGTGTCCCTGCTCCCCAGCTTGCCACCCGCAGAGCACCCTACCACACATGCTGGACTCGTAGTCACTCTCATCTCCGACCGTGTGCCTGCTGGCCCCAATCAAACGTTGTGTGCGTTATCTGGGGTATGTGTTTGCAGCTGAGCAGCTGCTGCGCCAGCTGCCGTGCTCCTGAGGTGCACAGCAGCAGTGGGCGGAGCCGATGACCAAGCAGGGCGCTGCCTCAGCATGGTGTGGCAGTGGCTGTCGTCATGATGCAACACCCAGTGCTGCTTCGCTTGCGTGGGCCAGGCAGGCAGGCAGGGAGGCACGCTGGTGTGATGGGGTGGCCAGTCCATGCAGGCTGCCATGCAGGCTGAGAGGCATGATCTGATGCCTGGCGGCAGCGTACCACATGGCAATGAGGCCACCGCATGCAAAGTCATCAATCGCCACCCAGCAGATCAGGAACGCAGGAACCTCAGTCGTACTCAGATGTGCTGTAGGTGTAGCCTGTAGGCGTAGCCTTAGCAGTGGAGTACTCATAGATCGTAGATGTAGCGGCTGTCCTTCCCACTGATATCCCATGGCACTCATCCATCACAGCATGCCGCAGGCGAAGAGGCGAACACTGCTGCACCTGTCTTTCCATGCTGTGGCATTTGTGTGCCTGCATGGGCATGATGCCCTCATGCGGCCAGCACACCACATCAAAAGCATGCCATGAGCTGTGCGGATGGTTTCGATGTGGCCTGCTTGCACACTGTTTGGTGCCTCACCCTCGTGTATTCCTTCATTCATTCATTCACCGTTACTGACGGGCACTGGATTGTGCTCATTACTGTTGGCAGCAGTAATGGGTCGGATGATAGCGGCATTCACTGGTCCGGCCTTGGCACCATTCTACTTGAGCCGCATTTTACATTTCCTGTCAGTGGGCATGCTGGCAATCAACAACATCAGCATATGCACACGTGATGCAGCAAAGTGTGAGTGGGCGAGTGGCCATATGGCCGTCCGCAGTGATGAAGCTCCCGGCTGGCTGATGAGAGCACACAATTGCGCCTCCTCACTTAGAATTGTGATTGGTGATTTGGTTGGTTTTACATCCGGTGTCCTCGCAGACCATTAATGAGAGGAGTGCACGCACACACGCTCACGGATGTAAAGAGCTTATCAAACCGAATTGTTCCATTCCAGCAGCATCTGAGCACCCCCGCACTACTGGATTCCGACGGGCTAGTTGTCCCCTCACATCGATACGAAATCCTCCAGCGCGACGCCCTTTGTCTCAACAAACATGCACGCGAAAGTTAACAGCAATTTTCTTTGGGTCGTGTGTGGTGACGGATTGCAATGGGTTGAGAAAACCGCGCCGCTTTCGAATCACACGATACGTCTCGTTTTATTGAAACAGCGGGAATGATTCCAGGCAGGAGTCGGTGGGGCATCCCCTTGCCTGCCCGCTGCTGGCTGCAGTCTGCTGCTCGCCTCAGCGCACACATCTTGCTCAGCCGGAATACAAAATGCGAGCAAGTGCATCGCGTGGCGTGGTGGGGTGTGTGAGGGATCCATCTGACTGGATGCAATTCGCGCTGTGCGGTGCGCCGTGGCTCTGGTCTGTGTGCGCGCGGCAATGCATGCACGGCGCAACACTCCTACCCCCCTGGCCAAATATCAGCGCACCACGACATGTGGCAAAAGCATCTACCATGGACCTCGGACGAATACTGGTAATTCACGCACAATTTTGTCCACATGGGCTGTCGGTCTGTCACCATTGGGTAGCGGCCCCGCAATGGCACGGCCTTCACTCTTCAGCGTGCTGGCTGGTGGCAGGCGGGCTTCAATGGTGTGCGGGCACGTAGCGGCCCACCATATGGTGGTGCGGCGTGAACACCGCTGAGAACGCGTTGAGGGGCAGCATCACGACGGAGTAGATGAAGGACGCCACGGAGGTGCTGCCGGCCCACACAAAGCGTGTCACTGCGTGTGAGAGGCAGCGGAGGAGGGAGCAGCGGCCGGGCCAAACAATGAAATGACATGGCGCCTGAAGCACCATGCTAAAGCGCTCTTTGGGGGCAACGCAAGCACCTGCGACCTGCTGGGATGCTGCCAGTTGAGAATCGAGCCGAGCCGGCCGGACCAATCCCAATGCATGGACTGACACACTGGACAACGCAGCTATGCAGGATTGGTTAATGATCACTCATTTGGTTTTGCATGCATGCAGGCCTGATGGGCACTACCACACGACGCGCACGCTACGCAACCAACACATGGGTGCACACTGCACAGGGAAACACAAGCATGCTGCTTCCCATGTGCGTAGATAACACAGACTGCAAAGCATCGAAACGGGTTGCACACGCCGACAATGACTGCGCACTGACGCGTAGCTGACTGTGCCCACTGGATGGCTTAGCGACAGTCACGCCAGCCTAGCGCGCGCCTCGCATTCCCCCCTCACGCCTCACAGCCACCCCACAGCAGCCGCACCTGACTTGAGCGCCCACCAGCCCAGCGCGAAGGGCGTGGCGAGGACTGTGAGGGCGGTGGCCAGCGCACCCTTGCCGGCCACTCCGATGAGCCAGCGCAGCACCAGCAGCGGCACCAGCACCGGCGTCAGCACCACGATGACCAGCACGCGCAGGAAATTGAGGTAAGCCTCCACCAGCCCTCCGATGACGCCCATTGCGGCTCACAAGGTTGCGCTTTGGGCTGCTGAATGCAATGTGCGTGGGTGCTGCCGGTGTGCGGGAGTCCCCTGCAGGCCGGTTTGCTGCTGCTACGTGCTGCTGCTGCTCTGTTGCTGCTTTTCCTGACACTGCTGCTGCTGCTAGCTGGTGCTATGCACGACCTGCAGCATCAACACTACCAATAATGATTGTTGCTGGTTTGTTGTGCTGCTGGTGCGTACAGCAGAACGTACGGGGCTAGGTTTTTGGGCTCCAGCGCGTCGCTGTGTAAGATGAGTAGATGACCGAGTGCTAACTCCTGGGCAGGCTGAGGGAAAGAGGGCGGGTGCTTGGTGTGACCACAAATGTGATAAGGGTCTACAGGTGAGGCAAGGTCTTGCATATTGTCTGCGCTTTGGACAAGAAGGGCTGATGCGACTGCAGTACGGTACTTTTGACGCTGACCGAGAACGTATGAAAGACGCACGGGGACCTTTTTGAGGTGAGCATTCTGGCCTGCTGGCTCGTCTGGGATCTCATATACGCTTTTCCCCTACAACCAGACGGCTGGGGTGTTGCTGGCCAGTTTCCGAGCTCAAGTTTTCCAGTTTGACGTCCAGGCTTGGTTTCGCTCCGCTCGTAGCCGTTCAAAATGGGTCTCCTTAAAACTGTCATTCTGGGGCCGCTGCTGGCTCCCTTTGCACCATACATCATGCTGGCACGCCTCTTTATGTGAGCAAACGGCCCCATACCTGGCCCTGCTGACGAGAGCCCTTGTTGCTTGGAACGCTGCGTGCCACGCTGGCGTTTGATCGCTGTAGCACACTGCACGTGGCTCAAGCAGCAGGGCTGCATCAAAACGGCATGTTGTTGGCTACCTCTGGCTCTGGGGCCTGGGCACTGCAGCTACCAGGGTTGCACAAGAAAGGGACAAGATGCCAGCCAGCGGCAAGAGGGAGTTGGAGAGTCTGCCGTGGCTGTCAATCTGCCCTAAGGGTGCATTTTGCATGGCACTGGGCGGATGGCTTGAGCAAACACTCACCTGCCTGTTGCTCCAGCCTGGAAAACGCATGCCCCCAACATAACATCCCACCCTGTTGCGCGTGCTTGGCGCAGGCACCTGCTGCTGCTGCCGTTCACGCTGCTGATGGCGCCCATTCTCATCCCCCTGTGGATCATCAACTTCATGTGGAGGACCTTCATATTCATCATCGAGCTGCCCTTCCTGCCTGTGCTGATACCCTACAGGTGAGACAGCAGCAGCAGGGTCCTCCCATGGCACCCAATCACGTGAATCGCATCAAGGCTTGTGCGCATGCGCAATGCGAACGTTTTCGCCGCCATGCACTCATGTACAGTAACTGCAGCATTGGACCTGGCACGGCGTTGCTTCATATGCAATCACTTGTCGAATCGAGTGCATTGTCCAGGCAGGGTGCAAGGGATGAGTGCACGTATTTCCTGGCAGCCAGCACTTCGGGATGTTAGTCGCCGTCCGCACTCCATGGAATCAGCAGCGTGTACTGGCATTCGAGGTGGAAGGGCATGTGGACTGATTGAATGCTGGTCATGGACGGCCTCAGCATAAGACGGCACGTGCAGGCCATGCATGCCACTATAGGCTGCTGGCTTGGGGCATGCACAGAGAAAGCAAAACCGCATGCACGTCCTGTCCCGAATCTTGCAGCAGCATGGCGCTCAACATGCGCACAGTGCTCGGCGGTAGACCGCACGCATTGGTCTGTGATCGCATGGTGGTTCAAAGCACTGGGGGCCGTGTTCGGTCGAGCTTCCAAGCAAGAGATGTTGGCGCGTTGCGAATGGAGCTGCGCCAGCGCCAGCGCCACCAGCAGGGCAGCAACTGAGGAGGCTAGCGCAGCCTTGTCAGACCGGTTGTCAGCCGGTCCGACAAGGCTGTGGGTTGTTGGGTTGTGGGCAGTCACACTTGTCACATGTTGGGCGGTGGTTGGATGCGCGTGGGCGTTGCGTGGGCGCCTCCCCCGGTCCAATGATATGGTCGTTATTACCAAATGCCTGTCACAAGCACCCCTGCGTGGTAATGCTGAGCTGGCCATAGGTCAAATCGTTCAGTGCACGGTAGCAGCAGCGATGGGCTGCGGCTGCACTGCATCTGCACCCCGCTGCACGCGGACACGTGATGACTTGTGACACATGCATCCTCCTCACAGAGCGCATTTTCAGCATGAATGTGGAAGGCATGAATTGACAGCCGCACGAGGAGAGGGGAAGGGCTCCCTGACAGCGCACAATGGAGTAGTGCTGCCTGCGCGATGACTTTACAAGGCAGCCAAGGCTGTGGGACAGCCGTGCATGGGCGTTGCGTCTGTGCTCATCCTAGCGTACTACATGCCTCCTCTGCACCTGAGCAAGCGAGCCCGAGTGAGAGGGCCTGTCCTGTCGCTCCGGTGCAGAGCGGCCACATAAGAGGCGAGAGGCTAAAGCCTCACACCTCAGCACATGCACGGCATACACCAACATATGTCTGTGCACGCAGATTCGTTTCCCCCCTCCACTTTGGGCGGGCCGTGATGCCTAGGGACGAAAGTGTGTCTTGCCTCAACAACGCACGTGTGCCCTCCCTCGCCCTCAGGATACTCAAGTCCCTCATCATCTGACAACGGGGTGTGTGATGGCCAACACGAGTTTATCGTCAGACGTCGGAGGCGGCGCGTCTGCCTGGCTGAGCAGAGCCGGCTTCACGTGAACTTCCAGCCTCGTATCATTGGACGTTCTTGAAGTGACTTGCATCCTGCCCTTCATGCGCAGACAAGTGTGAACTTCACATCTGCGGTTTAATCGATTTGACTGCACAACATGCATTGGGGTTCGTGGCTCTGGACATTGCCACATCTTCCAAGACTATGATATGAACAGCATTGTAGCACTTGGTACATGGTTAGACCACCGCGCCGCTGTTCTCTATCGCTTTAAGGACTGGACCCCGACGTACCACCCCTGTGTAACAGTGCAACCTGCCTCGCCTGTGCTACGGTGCTATGTTAGTCGGGGCAGGGTTGGCTCCAAGTCCCTAGGCAGGACCACAGCAACAGCCGTGCCGAGGTGGACCGCAGTGGAGCAGCAGCCATGTCGCTTGAGATTGAAGCAACCGAGTGAGTGCCCAAAGGGTGTCGATTTCGTTAACATCCCAACTGCTTGCCAAGCTTACAAGGATACACGTTTGTGCTGGGTTGTATGGTAACAGTGTCATCAAGATTATCCTGCAGTTTTGCAAAGAGAACGGCTTGACAGAGTCGTTCAACGCGATCCAGGTGCGGGCACAAGTAAACGGGTCACGCAGAAGTTCCTGTGGCTGTGTCTGGCGTTGCCCAACAGCTGTACTATGACTGTACTTTGCTTTGCAGAATGAGTGTCAAGTGTCGTTAAACACAGTCGACAGCGTCGAGAACTTGGTGTCGGATATAAACAATGGCCGCTGGGACGTTGTTTTGCCCCAAGTGGCCCAACTTAAGTTGCCTCGAAGCAAGCTGGAAGACCTATATGAGCAGGTTGGTCGTCTCCATACGTGAACATGCACCCAGGCTTCACCTGTCGCCCGTTTGTCCTTGCATACGTGCACGCCGCCTGCGGTTGCACAAGCGCAAGCGTGCATGCAACCCGCCACTGCTTCAATTGCCCGGACGTTGAACTGACCAGAGGATGATTGTGCGTGGTACAGGTTGTCCTGGAAATGTTTGAGCTGCGTGAGAACGATACGGCACGTGCAATGCTCCGCCAGACGCAGGTAAGCAGGCCAGCACGGCTTCCTTTTTCGTTTACAAGGCAGTACCCTGATGCAGCTCCGGTCTTGCTGGTTCTCCCGCCTGAGCGCAACCACAGTCCGTCGCGAGGCGTGACCATGTGCACGCCCACGCAGCAAGCCTAGGCTGCACTGCAAACGTAGCTGGCAGCACTGGCAGGCTTCCGTGCGCACAGTTGCTTGACATGAACGCTTTGGACGTCATGACCAACTACTTTCTCAGTAGATCCGCTGCGATTGGGGCCCTCATGGGGATGGTGTATGCACGGGCCCGGATATGTCAATTCATGTGGATTGACCCCTCTGCATGCACGTTGAAGTACGTTGCGGTTACCAAGCAGCCTGCGCACAAAGTGGTGAGCACTCCGCCTGGCCACCCTCCCTCACACGCACTGCTGGGCGCTTGCCCGCCGCGCCTGCCTGTACGGCCGAGCGGATTGCGATAAGCGGCGGCGAGCCGAATCCCGAAAACATGCACTCTCACGCGCGCTCTGCCTGTATCGTCGCGCACCTGCACACCCGCTCCTGGTGGGCGCCGCATCGGCGTGGCCGCGCAGGTGTTTCAGCGCATGAAGCTGGAGGACCCGGAGCGCTACATGCGGCTGGAGCACCTCTGCACGCGCACGTACTTTGACGGGCGAGAGGTGGGTTTAGAGTTATTTGGTTTCCCGTGGCACCATGCAGTGTGCCTTCCGTGCGAGAGGTGGGTGGGTGGGTGGGCCGTCACACCCTCCGCGCATCGCTTGCACCACAATTTAGTCCACAAAGCAGGTCGATGCCACGCCAGCATGCCGCTCTCTCGTCGCCTAACCCAGCTTCCAGTGAGGGGCCTGGCTGTGGCAGTATGGGTCGCCAACCGCTGCCTAGCACACTGGATGGGTGCCAAGTTCAGGGGTGGGTGGGCTCAAGGCGGTCAATGTGGCCTCAAGCGAGGGGGGCTCTGCACGGGGGTTCAAGCTGATGTGCATGCAGTGCGCGCATGTATCAGGGCATGCCCACGGTCAGCTCCACAATGAGCTGCGCTTCCAACGCTGTCACGCCTTTGCGGCCCTCACCCAGCCACCGACATGCCCACGAAGGCAGACAGCACGCGGCCTTGTTGACGTCTACCAGCAGGCCCTTTCACGCCTACAGTACCATGCTGAAGATGGTTGTGGTGTGTGGGGCGGCGTGATGTCAGGTGTACGGCAACAGCAGCAAGGAGAAGCGGCGCGCCGCCATCGCCAACGCGCTCAGCCAGGAGGTGGTGATGGTGCCGCCCAGCAGGCTGATGGCGCTGGTGGGACAGGCGCTCAAGTGGTGAGGAACAAAGAACATTGCACCAACACATTAGAAGGTTGAGAAATGAGAATATGGTACCCTATCACTGGCTGTTATGGGATGGGACTGAGGCCCTACATGCGCCTACATGGGGCGGCCGAGTCCCCTGGAGTTTGCCTTGGTAGTATGACGTGCCACACTCTGTGTGCCTCTGCTGCAAGTGTGTCACGGGCCGCACCAAAGGGTGCTAGGATTGGGAGGGTCGCAGAGCTGGGATTTAGTGTGGCCCAATGTATGGCATGCGTTTTGCAGGACGTGGGCACTTGAAAGCGCATGTTCTTTGCTGTATTAATCTATTGTCATAATCATGTCATGACCTTGATCAGAGTGTGTGCGCCGCGGCTAGGGTCAGGGTGTGGTTTACTTGAGGCAGGGTGACACAGACCACATGGCAGCGGCAGGGAAGCGGGTCAGTGCACATGCCTGCGCAATGCAGCGCAACCTGCCGTGCACAGTACAACAGTGCAACGGTGCAAAATAAGCACCAGCTGAGAGTGACCGTCTGCGCGCGTGTGTGCCGCTGTGTGTGTGTGTGCCCATACAGGCAGCAGAGCCAGGGCTTGCTGCCTCCAGGCACCGCGTTCGATCTGTTCCGCGGCACCGCGCAGAGCGCGCGTGACGAGGTGGAGACGTACCCCACCGCGCTTGAGCATGAGGTGCGCTTCACCGCCAAGAACCACCCTGAGGTGGCGCGCTTCTCACCGGACGGCACCATGCTGGTCACCGGCAGCGTGGATGGATTCATCGAGGTGAGCTGCCGGGGTGGGCCAGCCGGGAGGGCAGGGCAAGGGGGGGCGGGGCCGGGGGAGGGCGCTGCAGCCAGCGGGACAAGGGAGGGGTGGGATTACGAGCAGTACCCCTTGCGGAAGGCGTGTGTGTCGTTGAGAGTGCGGCTGCCGAGACAGGCTTGCTTGCAGGTGCGTGTGTCCGGGCTTGCTGCATCCTTCCCCCGACCAAGGTGTACAGAGCCTAGTAGGCTACATGCATGCGGAGCGGATGTGGGCTGAGCTGCATGTGGGCATACACCCAGGTTGCAACCTGTGCGTGGGGCTGTGCGCATACCATTGTTGCCATCGCACCCACGCGGCTGCTTTCCATGGGCTAGCAGGGCATTCTGCTCCACCTATGCCGTCTTTGTTTCCAACCCACATAATTTGGATTTATGATATCAATCTCCCACGTGCGCTGTGCTGTGGTGCATGCAGCGGTGCATGCTGCTGTTCGCATATTGCAGCCCCTGGTGCCTTGCTGACTGGGGCGCTTCACGGTGCTCTGATGGTGGTTGACATGCGCCGCTCACCGCGTGTCGGCTGGCTTTGCATGCATGCGTGCTTGCTTGCGTGCGTGCGTGCGTGCGTGCAGGTGTGGGACAGCCTGACTGGGCGCCTGAAGAAGGACCTTACGTACCAGGCGGAGGACATGTTCATGATGCACGAGGAGGCGGTGCTGTGCATGGGCTTCAGCAGGGACAGCGAGATGCTGGTCTCGGGTGAGAGGAGAGACCATTGAGGCAGGCGCATGTGACGTGATGACCAGCGTGAGCAGCACAGGTGACATGCACTCCAGCACAACTTCGCGTGTGACAGCGCTTTGCTGATCTGGCCTCTTCTCCCCGCACACCACATCCCCATACACCCCATGCAGTCCCCCAGTGGCACATGCGCACGTGAAAACCCGTGAAGCATGATGTGAGTGTGAGTGGCGGGCTGTGGGTGGGGGATTTTGGGGGTGGGGCGTGCGGGGCCCACTATGGTGTCGGTGCGGCTTGCAGCACCCCCAATGACTGGCGGTAACAAGATTTGCTGCTGCTGATGCACACCTGGAGTAGCTGCGTCAGTGATGCTATGGGAGGAGGGCATGAGCATGATGTCGTGCCCCACAGGGGTCCTAGTGGCGTACCTGCTCACTGCCCTGGCCCAAACCAACGTTTGTCATCCACACATTCACGCATATCCGCACACACGCTTCACTGACATACGCTCCCCTAATCCGCCCCCCTGCCTACCCCCGCAGGCTCCCAGGAGGGTCGCATCAAGGTGTGGAAGATCCGCTCGGGGCAGTGCTTGCGCCGCTTTGACCGCGCACACAGCCAGGGCATCACTAGCGTCATCCTCTCCAAGGACGGAACGCAGGTGGGTGGCAGTACGGCAGTGTGGCAGTGTGCAATGGCTGCTCAACAACCTGAAACCCGTTCCCAATGCGCAGCCCAGCCTTGAGCCTTGCAGGCGTGCTTGCATGAGTTGCTTCACATGAGGTTCTTGTTCAGGGTCAGGTTTGGTGCTAGGTTTTGCAATTGGAGCTGGCCAGCTGAGGCGGACCCTCCCTCACCTGCTAGTTGAGTACAGATGAGGCTTGAGACAGCAACAGCAGTAGCAGCAGCAGCAGCGATTAATGCGTTGCACACTTTGCCGGCGGCGTGTCGCAGGTCCTGAGCGCGTCATTCGACGGCACCGTGCGTGTGCACGGCCTCAAGAGCGGCAAGATGCTCAAGGAGATGCGCGGCCACACCAGCTACGTAAACGACGCCGTCTTCAGCGGCGACGGCACGCACATCATCAGCGCCTCCAGCGACGGCACGGCGCGCGTGTGGGACGCCAAGACGTGCGAGTGCGTGCACGCGTTCAGGTGAGAGGCGTGCGGCCGATGCCGCAGGAGGAGCGGTGCGTGTGATGCCTGCCTGCCTGGGCCAGCGTTTGCAACAGTCAGCTTTGAGCATTCAACAGGTGCTTGTCGCCGGGGGCGCAAACCATGCAAGCATGCCTGCAACCCATGGCTGCATGGCTAGTGCTTGCCCCCTCCTGTGTTTTGCTGCTGCCGTGCTGCTGCTGCTCCCCCTCACCTTGCCGCCTCACGTCGCTCCTGCTGCCCGTACCCATGCTTTGCTCCCGCCAGGCCCCCGGCGACGTCCTCCGTGGGTGACGTGGCCATCAACTGCGTCGCGCTCTTCCCCCAGAACCAGGA
Organism: Chlamydomonas asymmetrica; assembly: GCA_001662385.1. Taxonomy (NCBI): domain Eukaryota; kingdom Viridiplantae; phylum Chlorophyta; class Chlorophyceae; order Chlamydomonadales; family Chlamydomonadaceae; genus Chlamydomonas; species Chlamydomonas asymmetrica. The sequence continues at coordinate 280,351 of BDDA01000040.1, forward strand.
CCAGGTGGTGGTGTGCAACCGCTCATCCACGGTGTACGTCATGACGCTGCAGGGCCAGGTGGGCGCGCGGGCCGCGTCGACTACCTGTATCTAGCGGTACATCATTGTATGCTTGCCGTGTATGCATCCATGAGCATGGCGGTAACATGCGTATGGTGGTGTCGCAGTGTTCAAAGGCAAGGCCAGCAGCACTGCTTGCCGATGGCCCATGCATGTGTGGATGTGTGTGGCTGAAACGTCTGCGGCACGGCTTTACCAGTTCCGCACCCCGCTGGCCGTATTGGTTGGACAGTGTTCACATGTGATCCAACAGCAGTGCTGCTGTACGTGGTCCTGGCGTCTGCCTGAGCTAACTGGCTACTTTTGTATGCTGCTGCCATGTGCGCTGCACCACGCACATGCGTGTGCGTGTGCGTGTATGGTGTGGCGCGGCGCAGGTGGTCAAGTCGTTCAGCTCGGGTAAGCGCGAGGGCGGCGAGTTCCTGTCATGCGCGGTGTCGCCGCGCGGCGAGTTCGTATACTGCCTGGGCGAGGACGGCATCCTCTACTGCTTCAGCGTCACCACCGGCAAGCTGGAGCATGTGATGAACGTGCACGAGAAGGCGCCCATCGGCCTGGCGCACCACCCGCACCGCAACCTGGTGGCCACGTACGCAGCCGAGGGGCCGCTAAAGACGTGGAAGGCGCAATAGCGAGTGTAACGATGGTTAGATGGCATGGCTGTCGGTGAAACTGAGAACCCAACGAACCAATAACGGGTGTTGTGGCATGACTGCCATATGCTGGCTGACTTGCGCTGTGGCTGGCTGTGGTGGATGAAGGACCGGCGGGTGGAAGGCCAGTGTAGGACCTAATTTACAGGCGTGGACACATGTGTGACATGCAGTTGGTGCCTGGCACTGCTTCATGCACAACGGTGTAAGGTTACGTCGCCTTGCCGGTGCGTGGCATGCCTGCCGTCCACCTTGGCTGGGCGTGAAGCAACTAGTGCAGTCAGCCATGGCAATACGCACTCTCAAGCAGCAGCAGGTGTCTGCATGCGGTAAGCCATTTGAAACCTACAACAATTTTAGGAGGTGAATACGTGCCTGGAACTACGGTAGACATTTCAGTTGGGATACCGGAAAACAGGCGGGGCGGCGCGATTCGTGCTGTGCATGATGCAAGCACGCACGTGTCAACTGGCTGTGCTAGTGCAATGAATACATGCAGGATAAGCTTATAAGCATTCAGTGTGTCGTGCTTTTGCACACGGACAAGCTTGGGCGCAGTTCAGACTTCAGTCTGTCAGTAGACAGCGCAGTGCGACGAAGGGCGGAGCAGTGCTATAGAAGGGCGGAGATCAGGGCCAGCACAGCGCTTGTGCCCAGCAGGATCTTGGACGAGAGCTCCACCTGAGGCAGCTCCAGCAGCGAGGTCTTGTCCTGCTGCTTACCAATCTTGTAGTGGTCCCAAACAATGTGGCGGATCCCACCCAATAGGTGGTACGTGATTACGTAGGAGACCAAGAGCTTGATGGGGAAGCCCAGCAAGAAAGAACTTGAGATGGCGTTGACGACGCCGGGTAGCTGACCAGTAAGTGACAGGTATCCCGCAGCAGCAAAGCCTGTCGTTCATGGCCAAGGCACCGAGACCAGGTTATCAAGCGCTGCCAGGAAACATGTGGTGTGTTAGCAACAGTTGACCGAGGGCCCCAGAGGTGCTTAGAGTTCTCTAAAGTCAGCAGAGAGAACTTACCCACTGACAAGGTCGCGCCAGTCACACGGTTGAGAATTGAACTAACTGCAGCGAGCGGAAACTTGTAGTGTGCCGACTTATTGTCGATTTCAAGGACATCTGGTGAGAGAGGTCGCTTGTTGATGAGCTGCAGATTCAGGGTAAACGAAGGCCCTTCCTCATAAGAAGCCCAGTGTGCTGTGCGCACGTCGCAAACTGACAGCGACACTCAGATGACTCGTACGCACCTTGAGGTGGTCCTGAGGGGTTCCAAGGAAAGCTGTTCCTTCAGTATAAGCGGATGGCTTGCCCCAGAACTCAGGCACCTTGTCGCCACCAATGAACCTGCAAAACCGCACCGCCAACCAGCGTCAAACGCGGCTGTGCAACTACAAGACATAACGCAATACGACTACCTCGCTCAGCACCGCACGCACCGTAGCTGCTGAGCGCCAAAAGAGCCCCCAGCACAAATGCTCTGCAGTAAGCTTGCTGTGGCTGGGCTGCGGGCCACCACGAGGCCTGCCTGCTGAAGCATGGCGTCGCCACACGCGCAACCGTGCACCGATCGAAAACAAACGTCCCAAAAGAAAGCAACAGGCTCAGCAGCTGCAGGTGTATGGTAGTCCAAAAATGTGCCGTGTGTCTTGGGGAGAACTGATGGCGCGCGCAGACCCGCACAAAGTGTCGGCTTACCAAGGTCTTTGGTCGTTTCGGAGCATGGAGTCGGGTCCATGCTTCTTGGCACCGATTCCCAAATGGCACCGGTCGGCAGGCCTCACGAGCGCTCCTTCTGCACATACGCCACTTCGACCTTGAAGCCACTTCGTCTTGCTTTGGTGCTCTTTTGCATGCTGTGCTCTTTCCTGTTGGTCCAGCGAGCCAGCGGTTGTGTTTCAACACGTCAGCGTACATTCCACTCATCCGCTCGTCACTGCAGAAAAGTCTGGCAACATGGCAACTGGGACAGCCAACAAACAGCTGTTTTCAAAGATCCTTGCAGGTAGCAAAGACGCCTTGCCTGGGGTCACGAGCTGTGGTCAGCCGCACGCTCCATGGCTCTTCGCCTGACCAGGGTTGCCAACACTGACTACTGTATGCTTCCTTGCCTTGCTTGCAGCGGATATTGCGGGGCATCAGTTCATCAAGGTGCATGAATACTCAAGTTATGCCCTGGCAGGTATGTTGGGTCGTGTTTGCTGTGGTGCTGTGGTGCCTACTCTGACGCCAGGTTGAAACGCGACTTTTGCTCCGCCTTGGCCAACTTGCCCTGGTGCAGGTGCAACACCTGTGGCAGTTTTCACCCAAAAGGTGTGTACCCAGAAATACCTTGGAAGCTCGGGACTCCGGCTGGCTCCAAGTGTGTGCTTGACGGTCTCGTTCTGCTGATTTGTGAAAGCGATCACAAGCCGTTCTTGCTGCTGCTGCTACGCTGCTGCTTCTGAACGCACATCCACCTGAAGGGGAGCTTTCTGTCAAGGACTGCGGACTTGGCTTTCACGGTTGCAATCCCAGTCCACTCCCACATCAGCATGAACGCACTCGTAACGGACTACCTTCCCAACGCGGCAAAGGGTAAGCATACAGTGGCTGGCATGAGGAAGATGCGGCGATTATGGGACGCACTCTTAGCGATGGTCCTTCTAAGTGGAGTGCTGCTGACAGCTGCCCCGGTCGGTCGCGCCGGTCAGTCGCGCTTGCGGTGCGCGGTCCGACGAGCGACTGGGCAGTCCTAAGATGTGCCACGTGCGCATTGTGACGATTTGTGTCTACCTTCCGTTGTTGTTCCTGCAGGTGTGGCGCGTGGTGGTGTGCTGGCCATGTCCACTATCACATTCCTGGGCCTTGCGAAGCTCAACCTCTTTGGGCCCGGCTTGACAGCCACCGTCAAAAACCTGTGGCAGAAGCCTGAGAAGAAATAGGTGGCTAACAGCGACCGCAGGTGTTTCCTCAATACATCAGCTCAGCACACCGTCTAGACCCTGCGCTGCGTTGTGCTTTGCATCTAGCGCACAGTGGCGCATGTGCTCCCGCTGCTGCTCGCTCGCGTATGAGCTTATAATTGCTGCTTCCTCCTAGGATGCATGTACCTGCATGGTACTCTGCATTTGCATGTTTGCATGCTTGCATGGTCCATGTATCCACGGTCCATGTATCCATGCGCTTGCCTGTGACTCGGCCCCGCGCTGGTTTCATGCACCTTGCAGCTCGACGCGCATTTTATCATATGTTCCTGGCCGCCCCCTGCTAAAGCGTCGTTTGCGGTTGCATGTGCATGGCCGATGTCCCAGCTTGGGACTTCATTCACCACAGCGGTGGTATGCCCGCTCACAACCCTTATGCAGCACCCTCAGAGCGAGGCCTTTATGTCCGTAGATGGGTTCCAGCTCTTGGCTGGTGCTGTAACGAGCACCAATGTGTAGTATCAAGTGGCCGTGTCATGCTGTCGGATGTATGCGCGAAGCTGCAGTTACATGGCTATACTGGGACCTTGCATCCACGCCACACGCGCTGCTGTGCAGGCTGTGCCGGCAGCGCGTGGGGCACCAAATTCACCACTACACCGCTGCCATAATCGCTGACCCATGCCGCACCACAAGGCAGAACCAACTGGTCGGATTAGAACAGAGCAACCAGCTGCTCCCGGTTGCGATTGTCGGGCCATTCATGCCTAGGAACGCATGCGCTGGGATGTCAAGTCCAGGGCAGGAAAACCAGGTCATGATCGGTTTACATTCATGGCCACTGAGGTGTGGGTTGGTGACGCGACCTACAGTTTGTTGATGCGTACCGGATGAGACCCACCAGCACACATGAAGCAAATGCCAGCAGGACATGAATGCACAGACCAGGCCAAACCAAGTTCTCACCCATACAGTTCATGTGAATGATCAGTTATGGGGGAAGGGGAAGGACGCGAGGGGGGAGGGAACCTTATCAGGAGCGAAAATGAAGATGGTGTGTCACCACTAAACCAGTGCCTGCCGCGCTCGCCCTGCATACGCACAGCAACCCATGCTTGCACACCGCAACAGCGCAAGCATTCTTTCTTTTAACAGCGCAAGGCGACAGCCTCAGCACAGCCATTGCGTTGACCTTAGACATGAGTGACTACTGCCTCCACAAGGGCTAGTCAAGTGGTTCAACACATGGGCGCCCACGCAAATGCTGCAGTCTTCACAACAGAAAACACAATTGATAAAAGACGCGCCCACAAGTGCGGGGCACTCCAGGCAGCTGCTAAGGGTGCAGACCCATCTACAGTGCTGCACGCTAAGCTCACACAAGAAGTGTCATACTGTAATATGGTAGCAAAAAGGCTCACGTCTAAACTTGTGGATGTGCACGTGCACGTGCACATCCATGAGCAGGCGACGCACACTACAGGGGGCAGCGAGACTTCTACATGTGTAGCAATCTGAGGGCGCGTGGTAGGGCAGCTTCAGCACTACAATACCATTGCATGACGATGTCATACCAGTGCAGAAGAAGATGCATGGAGCGCCAGCAACGAGCGCCAGCCATAAAATAGTCTTGGACATGCGCATTGAATACTTCCATTGTGGCTTGCTGCATCAGCAACTCGGCTAACGGCATCCAATCGTGGCGAGAGCTTGGCACAAGCAATGAAACACGTGTAGTAGAGACGGCGGCCCACGGGCGCACAGGCACGATGCAAAGCTGCTCACCTCAATCACTCACAGCTGGGCTCGCAGCCATGAACGCACTTGCGCCAACTGCAACTGCATGCGAAACAAATACTGGTATCACCCCACATCATTACGGGCCAGCAAACTGGGGTGAGGACTGTCGGTTAGGGATTTTTAATTTCTGCTGATCATGCTCTGTAAAAGGCCCTGCGGTGACCCGTATGATGCCAAAGGACCGTCTTGCAGGCCATCCACACCGCATCAGGCAGCACACAGCCCATGCAGCACCGCTAGCGGTACGCTCGTAGCCTCGACAAACAGCAGCTCGCCTGCTCTGCAAGCCCGCCTTGCAAGTCGCACGATTGGCAACAAGCCTGGTTGCCCAATGGAAGTTGCCTGATTAAGGGGTACTAAGACAGGCTCGCAACACAACCATAATGCCTGTGTTGGGTTGCGCGTCAGAGCGGTGGTAACTTCCTTTGTGGTCCGCCAAAAGTGCATGCAGACGGGGAAACGGTACCCGGTAAACACACACCGGTATGTTGGGTGGTTGCCAACGGCAGCACCAATTGCAACACTGGGGGCAGGTTGCACATGCATTTGAGACGCTTTGGAGCTTCACAGCTCCAGGCAACTGACGTAACACAGGTCTAAGCAGAACGGTCTAAGCAGCTGTATGCAGTGCCAGAAGCAGCCTGAGGCTGAGCCGGGCGGTGGCCAGGGCAAAGCCTTAGCATGTGACGACCGCTCCGTGCCTGCGTTGCACGAGCAGCGCCTCGGTTTGCAACGCGCGCCGTGTTGCCGCATGTTTGCACAACCGCCTCCACTGTGCTGCTCAGCGGCACACACGGCATTTTGGCTTCCTAAATGCACCCTGCTTCAGAACGACCGGGTGGTCATCTGGCGGTCATGGCGGTACCGTATTTGATTGCTGTGATCGCCTGGCTTGCGCGTGGCGCGCCGCACAACGCGCGGTGCATCCATGTTACAGGAGTGTGGCGCGGGCTCAGTTAGCTGTTCCTTGTTGGCCCTGTTAGCTGTTGGTGTAGCTGTTGGTGTAGCTCTGTCAGCTGTTTGTGTAGCTGATGGTGATGAGCGCCTCCACCGCCTTGCGGCTGATGTTGGCGGCCTCCTTGCCGGGCGGGTTGAGCACGCTGGCGCGGCTGCCGGCGGCGATGTAGCCCAGCAGCACCTCGCCGTACGCCAGCGCGCGCGCAGACAGCTGGTTAAACGACACCACCTCCTCCTGCGCATACACACACACATACACACACTCAGGTGCAGTCACCATCACGAATGACATAAGCACACTGCACGGCCCCACGGAAAGCATTCTGCATGGCCCCATCGGAACCAAACATTTTTAAACACACACACATACGCATACACATACACAGTATTACACACACGTGGGTGTACTGTATACCTGCGTACGCATACACACACGTGGTCGGCAGTCTCGCCACAGCAGCGCGAGCCACACAGCCGCTGTCAAGGCTGGTCAGCAATGCGTGCCAATCGAGCGTCGTCGTCGTCGGATCATGCATGACGACGCAGCGGGTAGCATTGCTGCGGGTGTGCCCAACATACACCGGCACGCTCAAAACACACTGGCATTCACAAGCCAAGCCAGTGTGAGTGGAGGGCTCGTGGCTGGGGCGCGGGGGCGATGCGCCGTATATGTGCGTGTCTCACCCTGAGCAGCAGCCAGCGCGAGGGGCGTATGTAGAGCTCGTTGCCGCCGTGGCTGAACAGCTCCTGGAACATGGTGCAGCGCTCGGGCGCGTCCGCCACGATGGCCAGCAGCTTGGCCACGTAGTCGGCGCTGGTGACCACCTCGCTCACCTGCGCCTGCTTGATGAGGTCAACGGACTTGGAGTCCATCACCTGCACGGAGCGAGTGCGAGCCCACACCACCGACCCGGCAGCGTTCAAGAGTCAGCAATGACGGATGAGGGTCAGCATGTACGCACACATGAGGCGGGTCCCTTCTTGGATTTGGTATTGCAGTGCATGACAAGGCGGGATTGTCAAGCGAGCCGTAACTCGGCACCGTTCTGGGGTGTGAGCAGGCCACGGCAATCAAGGGCGGCGAAGTATCCTTGAGCAAGCGCAGCAGGGAGCACGGTGACAGCAAGACAGGGTGCACGACCTGATCAATCCAGCATGCAAACGGCAGGTAAGCCCGTAGGGTCCAATCCTGCCGCAAAACAACCACCAGTTCACAAGCGTTGGGCGGGCCTCACCTCGCTGACAATGACGGTGTGGCTGACGACGTCCTTGACCTCCTCAAGCCACTGCTCCAGGGAGGGCTTGGCGGCAGCGGGCGCACGACCAAACGCGCCCCCCGCATGCGTGTGGGCATGGGGGTGGGGGTAGGTGTGACCCCCGCCGCCGCCCCCGCCACCCCCACCGCCAGCCGAGGTGGCTGCAGCGCTCCCCACCGTGCTGCCCACCGCAGACATGTCGCCAGCGGGCTCGATCGGGCGCGGGTGGCTGCCAGTGCGCCTGTAGTACAGCTGTTGTGCCTGCTGCTGGCCGCCCTGCAGCTGACCCCCGCCTGCACCGGGCATGCCGGTGTCGCTAGCAGGCGCAACGCGCATCATCATGCTGTGGCCGCCCGGGCCGCCGCCCAGGGCCCTGCCGCTGCCCCCCAGCCCGGTGAAGCCACCGAAGCCGCCGATCTGCTGCCCCGCCTGCTGCCGGCCTTGCATGGAGGGAGACGCACCCGCGTCGGAGACCGGCCCGCCGCCGCCGCCGGTGAAGCGGGACGTGCCCGCACCCCCGCCCACCACGTACGGCTGCATGTGCCAGCTAGGCGTAGATGCGGTGCGCATCATGCCGGAGGGCAACCCGACAGCGCCTGAGCCTCCGCTGTTGACCCGCCTGTCGCGCATGCTCAGCGCGCTGCCACCGCTGAAGCTCCCGCCTCCGAAACCGCCAGCCGGCCGCACCATGCCGCTGCCGAGCATCGTCACGCCCCCGCGCTGCGCATGTGCGGTGCCGGGCCGCAGGTTGGATGCTGCGTGCATCGGAGAGGAAGGCGGGGAGCGATGGCGCTCTCGCATGGAGGAGAACTGCGTGAGGCTCCTCACGCCTCCGCCCCCTCCGCCAATACCGCCAATACCGCCTCCGCCCCCGCCTCCCCCACCCCCAAACAAGGCCAGGCCGCCCCCTGTCCGCTCCTTCTCCTTCAACGAGGCGTTGTTGGCGACGGTGGCGCTGAGCGCGCGCGCCCAACGGCTGGCGGCGACTGTAGTGCTCGGGCTTGTGGCCGGCATGGGCGCTGTGCTGGATGTGGGTGTGCGCTTGAGCGGCGGAGGCATGTTGGGGAAGCTGCCGTCACCACCAGCATCACCAGCACCGCTGCCAACAGCATGCTCTGCCGCTGCAGCTGCCGCGCCCTCGAGGCCCTTGCTGCCGACGCCGTTGACCGCAGCGCTATCCGCCGCCGCGGCTTTCGCGCGCGCTTCCGCGCTCGCGCGCGAGGGCAACGCCGCGCCATCCCCCCGCTCCTGCATGAGGGCCGCTGCAGCGTTGGGCGACGCGCCCGCGCCCGGCGCCCGGCCTGCGCCCGCCGCGGCGGTGGTGCTGGCAGGCGCCGAGTTGGGCGTGTCCACCGGAGATGCTGCAGCGGGGCTTGCGGTGGTCTTCACACGCAGATTCAGGAACGTCGGTGTCACCCGAATGGCCGAGACCGGGCTTGCGGCGGTGGTGGAGGCGGTGGCGGGAGCGGTGGCGGTGCTGCCGCTGGCCATGAAGGTGGGCGGTGGCGGCAGCGCCGCGGGGCTGGCGGGCGGCCGGGCCTGCTGCTGGGCCCTCGCGTGCTCCACGGCGGCTCCCACCGCGCTGCGGCCTGGCGCGATGATGCGCTTCACCATGGTAGGCACACGCACCAGTGTGCTGCCAGAGGACGATGCAGCAGCGGAAACCGCAGTAGGGGCAAGCGGCTCTTCAGTAGCTGCTCCTCGTGCCTTGGTGTTAGAACCTTCCTCGGACTGCTGCTGCGTAACGGCAACGGAAGCGGCGGCGTCGCGGCTGTCAGTGGCGGGGGTCGTGGCCGGCAGGCCCAGCGCCGCGGCGCGCAGCGCAGCCGGCGCCGACGCGCGCAGCTTTGCGTTGAACATGGTCGGACTGCCAGCATCCAATGCCTCCCCGCCAACCCCACCACCACTACCGCTGCGCCCTGAAAAGAACGCAAGGAGGCCGCCAGGTGCGGTTTCGGCGCTGCGCGCCGCGGTACCGCCGGCCGCATCAAAGGTCCCCGGCAGGCTGCCGTTGGCCGCACGCGTCACGTCCAGCGCCGTCAACGCGCCCACGCCCGCAAAGTGCCCGGTGATGGTCACCTCCCGGCCGTCCTCGCCCGCACTGGCGTCGCCCGTCGCTCCGAGACCGCTCGCTCCGAAACCGCTGCGCCTGTTGTTGAGCCCCTCCGTGTCCTCCCCATCCTCATCCGATCCGTACGAGGGAACATCGGCATCCCTCAGGAGATTGTAGTTGTAGGTGTAGGGGGAATGCGACATGCCGCCTGGGCCGCCACGGCCTCCGGGGGAGTTGGGTACCGGCAGCGGCGAGCGCGGGCCGAGCGTCTGGCTGCCTGAGAGGTAGAAGGACGAGCGGCTGCTGCTGCGGGGCTGCTGCCCATTGCGGGGGGCGTTGAAGGAGCGGCGGTTGGTGAGCATCATGGCGGCGGCCACGCGGCGGCTCGCCCCGTCAAACTGCGCGTTGCGACCATGCAGCACATCATGCATTGCAAAAGGCTCAGGAAAGAGCGTGGCACGGAAAACCAACATGCTGTGTGCTGTGCAGCAAGCAGGGACACAAGTTTATACGACAGCCGGCACTTCGCCGGCTGTCGTATCAATAGGGGTTTCGCAAGGATCAGCACAACACAAGAGGTGTGGGGCTGGATACCGTATGCGGTATGCATCTCAGCAGCATGGTCCTGACCAACCGGTACACCTTCGCTTGATTGTGTACCACCACAGGCAGATGGATGAAAGGATTCATCAATTCCGAATAGCAACAGGCCATGCTTACCGCCAATGGTAGGCTCTGCGGGCCCTCAAAGCCGGACGATTCGTACTGCTCATAGCCCGTGCCGCCACGCTCACGGCTGTGCGTGCGACGCAGCAGTAGCAGGTCATCTTGGTCGCCATCGCCAACAAACCCGCCACGCCCCCCATTAAGCGCATGGCCGGCGCTCCGGGCACGCCCGTAGAGGTGTCGGGACCCCGCTCCGGACAGCATCGCCATGGGCACGCTGGCAGGATGCTCCTGGGGCTCCTGCTGCCGGCTGTTGGCGGACGCCATCGAGACGCGGCGCAGCAAAGACGCGCCGACCTGCCCCTGCCCATACTGCTGAGGGTGCAAGTGCGAGTGCGGGTGCAGCGCCTGGGGCTGCAGCACCTGCCACTGCGTGTTGCCCGGCTGGCTTGTGGAGCCGGGCACGGACATGGCGGGGGTCTCTCGGGCCTGATAGCCCAATGGCCCCTGCGGGCCGCCTGTTAGCGCAGCGTGGGGGTGCAACCCACGCGAGCCGACAGAGCGGCTGCGAGCCACCAGTCGGTTGCCGGAGCTGCCCACACGCAGGATGCCGTCTGGCACATCGTCCTCATCCATGCCAGCGCGCGACGCCTGGCCCGGCCAGCCGCCGCGGTGCGACGAGGGCTCGGAGCAGGCCGCAGCGGTGTCCTCCACATCGGACCGCGGGGATACGCCGTCCATGCGCATGTCACGCGCGCCCGCACTGCCTCCGCCGCCGTGCCAGGCCTGAGGCGCGCTTGCAAGCAGCTCGCTGCGGCTGAAGGTGACGTCGTCGTAGCCGCCGCCGCTGCTGCCGGGCGCATCCTCGTGGATAACCGCGGTGCCGCTGCCGCTGCCCGTGCCAAGCCGCCGGGGGCCGCTGCCGCCGCTGGTGCGCTCGCGGTCGAACGACTGCGAGGGGGCGAGCGAGGACGCCCCGCTCGCGCGGCCCGCCAGCACCGGCTGCCCCGATGACGTGTGCGCGAAGCTGATCTCGCGCAGACCGTGCGCGCCGCCGTCCTCGTCAGCAAAACACGAGTGCGTGGTGCCGCTCAGGCTGCCGCTGAGCATCAGCTGCTGCGGCGAGTGTACGAGATTGGGGTCGCCCGGCCCGTTGTCCTGGCTGACGCGGCCGCGGCTGCCGAAAACGGCAGACAGGTCCCAACTGCCTCCGTTGGTGCCATTACTGCGCTCGCTGCCGGGTCCTCCCACTGGCGGCGATCCCCCGGGGCTCGGTGTTGATCCGGGCCCCACCGACGCAGCTGCCGCGGCTGTGCCCGCCAGGACGCCACTCGCTCCGCCGCTCGGCAGGCTGCTGCCGCCGCCGCGGCTGGGCGATGTCGGGGCCGCAGGTGTAGGCGGCCCAGACCGCGCGTCGCCGGACTCGTCGCACGAGCTGCAGTCGCGCAGCTCCCGGTTGCGGAGCTCGTTGTAGTTGGGCAGCGGGATGACTGCGTCGGCGATCGTGCCCGAGCGTGAGCGCCCGGCGCGGCCGCTGTGGCCGCTCTGCGTGCTGTCAGCGCGGCCCATCAAGCTTGGCCGTTTGGAGCCGGTGCTGCCGCGCTCAGACGTGCCCTCAACATAGGCGCCGAGACCGCCGAGACCGCCGAGACCAGCGGCTCCGGAACTACTGACGCTGCCGCCCACGCGCGAGGCGGGCAGGTTGGAGCCTGACACGTGCAGCACGTTGTTGCCGCTGTAAACGCTGGGCTCTTCGGGCAGCTGCGGCAGCTGCACACGCCGGCCGCTTGATCCCCGAGACAATGGCTGCTGGTAGCCTGCCTGCTGCCCCGGCTGCACGGCCTGCTGCTGCTGCTGCTGCTGAGCCCACTGCGCCTGCTCCATCGCATTAAACGCTGCTGCATGCGACGCGTCACGCTCGGCCCCACCCGGTGCAGTGGCAGGGTCCGCCGCAGCAGCCGCAGCAGCCGCAGCAGCTACTGCCGCCGCGGCCGCAGCAGCGGCCGCGTCTTCCTCCTGCTCCTGCATCGCCATCTCCTGATGGTACTTCTGCTGCTCCATCTGGATCTGCCTCAGCAGCATCAGCGTGGCCATGCAGCGAGAGTCCGCGTCCGAGGCGTGCTGGCTGAACGTGAAGCTCTGGGACGAGCCCGGCCCGCCTGCACAAACGCAGCACGCATAAAGCATGTCATGCACGTCATGCACGAGCTCATCACATAATCATTTGGAGCAGTACAGCATGCAAGTGGGAGCTGCAAACGGCGAGCTGCAGCCGCAGGGCATCCAGTGAATGCGTGGCATATGTCATTATGTGTATGCCATATGACCATCGTTACTTCATAATGCGGCTCAATCCGGGGCAACCTTGACGGGCAGAAGCAGATCATGATTCATGCAGCGCTCTCACCTGGGTCGCCCGGCCCTCCGCCCCCTCGCGCCCAGGGCTCGTTGGACAGGATGAGGATGGACGTGAACTGCAGCGGCATCAGACGCTCCAGGTGGCGCTTATGCTGCAGGTGCCCGTACAGCTCCGGAGCGTCGTACACCAGCCGCAGGTTCGACAGCATGTGACCCGCGCTGCAGGCGTACGCGCGCCGCCGCGCTCGCGCCGCCGCCCTCGTGTGCGCCATAAGCGAGTCCACCCGCACCGTCGGCGCATGCCCGCCGCCGCCGTGGCCGTGGCCATGGCTCTGCATGGAGGTTGAGTAGTGGTTGGTGCTGCTGCTGTGGTGGCCCAAGCCGGCCGCGTTGGCCGCCGCCGCCGCCATCTGGTGGGCTTCGGAGCAGTCCGACGCGCCGTCGGTGTCGGCAAACATCTCCAGCATGTCTTCATGGAGGTCCTCATCATCCTCGATCTCCAAACCGCCCTCACGCAGCAGCTTGGCGCGCTCGTTCGTGGGCACGTCGTTGAACAGCCACAGCTCGCTCCCTGGCGTTACAAACTGCATCACCGCACGCCAGGCAATAGCATTGGATCAAAGGCGTCATGGGGTTGGCGAAGAGGAAACGGGCTGATAATGCATGCTACAAACTACCCCCATGGGTGGCGTGCACCAGCCAAATGGTGAAACGGCACGAGCAAGGCGGAGCGGCAGGCCAGCACCCAACAAGACCCCAACGATGCAATCAAGACAATGCATCCGAACGACACCCCAAACGACTGGCCAAACAATACCGATACTGTACGCCAAAAATAGCCAAATGCTTAGGTGACACAATAACACAATTTAATGAGCAGCACCTCGTCAAGGACGCGGATGAGCTCCACGATGTCGCGCCTCCAGCCGCAGAACAGGAACAGCCCGCCAAAGTGGTTCTTGGCCTCACGCTCGGCCCGCGCCGCACGCGCAAAGCGCACCTGCAGCCCACGTCCACCGGCACACAAACAATAAGGAGCCCCTCGATACTTGCAGTGCCCCTCGTATTTGTTGTGCTGTGGCTGGACCACAAACAGCAAGGAGGCAGCCTGACACAACCGGGCATACCAGCGAGTTGCACTCTTGCCGCTTGCCATGCCCCAATAAGTCGAGCTGCATACACAGTGCGCAGCATTGTGGCAGCATGCCCGCACGAGACGCTCGCCAACAACCAGCTGTGCGTTACCTGCGACAGGGCAGCGCTTGCGAGCGACTGGAACGTCATCAGCTTGGCCTTGTTGCTGGGCGTGCCCGGCTGTGAGGAGCTGGTGGCCTGACCGTTGCGTCCGCCGCTGCCGCCTCCTTCGTGCAGGCTTGAGTCCGCACCCTGCACGCATGCGATAGCAGCATGCCGAAACCGCATGTCAGGTGCTAACGCAGGTGCTGATACAACTACCAAGTCAATTGTACAGCTCATGAGCCACGTGCAGTCGTGCACACACCTGATCGACACTGAAATGCATCCGGCAGCAACACATCGAGAAAGTTGCATGCTGAGTGATTATGGTATCATGTAGGTTTTGTTTGGCTGTTGTCTGCCTGTCATGCGTATCGGTACCAAGTGTGCATGCTATACCAAGCACCAGCGAGTCAATCCGCCACGCGGCTGACTGCTTGCCATCCTGAATTCCTGCTTCCGCCGGTCGTCCAACACGCTATGCACTCATGCATGACGCACTCGCTGACATGGACACACTACTGCCGCGCAAGCTAGCCGTGCGTCGAGCGCACCTGCAGGAGGTTGGCCGGCAGCGCGGGCGCGATCATGGTCTCGTCCTCCGCCAGCAGCACCACCGCGTCGCCGGGCAGCAGCAGCGTGTCGGGGCGGGGGTTGAGGTGGATCACGCCGTCCTCGCTCTGGATCCCCATGGGCACCGCGGTGGGGTAGTAGGCCTGAGGCAGCGCCCAGGGAGGAGAGGCCAGGGAGGGCAGGCGGCCCGGGTGCAACACATCATAGCACAACACATCGCAGACGATTTGAGAAACGCAATGCAACCCATCGGCCCTGCTGCATTGCTGAACTGCTGCACTGTCGGATTGGTGTTTTGCAGTGTTGCTGTGGTGGTTACATTCTCCTGGCGTTGCTGCCCAACTCGGCAAGGAAGGTGTGGGGTTGCGGTGCTGGGTAGGGGTGGCTCTCAGTGCTTTATGCGAAGCAATCCAGCACACACTGTCTGTATTTGGCATCATCGGTACTCCTGCCATGCCATGACCACCAACTACCGTACGCGGGCCGCCCCTCACCTGCAGCTGCCTGAACTCCAGCCCCACCAGCATCTCCATGCGCGACGGGTCGCCGTCCACGTAGAACTCGTTGCCCACAAACCCGATCAGCTCGTCCACCACCCTCGCCAGCTGCGGGTAGCGCGCGCACTGCACCATCATGCGCCCCACCTGCGCACCGGAAATAAACACAGCGGTTTGCATGCAGCCCAAATCGAGCCACAGCACGCGGCAGTATGACCCAATGCTGCGCCCCATGAAGCGGGTTGTGCTCATGCTGCACTCGAACAAAGTACACCACTTGCTGGCCCCCCCCCATGCCCAAGCCCAATGCCAAGCCTCCCCTTTATTCCCCCTCATAGCCTCCTTCCTTCCCCTCTTCCCCCTCCCCCCCATGTAAAACACCACCGAGTTGTTGCTGGCCAGCGTGCACGCACGCTGCTGGGTGCTGCTGCTCACCATCTCCTGGCTGAGGATGGTTGACAGCTTGAGGCCGGACGCAAAGGTGTGCAGCAGCTGGTCGTGGTCGCGGCTGCACACCTCCGCCACGATGTTGGCCTGCAGTTGGGCAAGCCAGTGGCAACCACTCACATACGTACGTCTGCATGATGGCCGCAGTATACCGTATGCACTCATGCGCATTACAGGTATGCACAAAGCATCTCGCAGGTCAATAGGGCATTACTGAGCGAGGTATGGCGTTGGCCACATTCTTGGCATTGCGGTACGATGGGCAGCAAGCGCGGAGATGAGGGCATTACGACTGCGGGGCGAGCGCTGCGCATAGGAGACCCACCTGCAGGCCCGGTCCGTCGATGCCCTTGGCAGCCTGCTCTGCCTTGAGCTCTCGGTGCAGCTGTGACAGCGTCATCAGGATGCGCAGCAGGCGCGCGTCGCTGCGGTCCGGGTGGTGCACGTCCGCCAAGATTACGATAGCGCTGACGAGGCGGCATCAGCAACAGCAGCAGGCAGCGGCAGGGGCAGAAACGCAGGTCAGCCCCAGGTTCGCAGCAGCGCAAGTGCCACCACTATTGCCCTCTGCGGTCTGGTGGCACTGATGCACACATGCACAACGCTTATGATCCCGCCGTCGCAGTGCAGGGATGGTCATGCGGTCATGCACCCCCAGATAAGCACCATCACTCATCAAGCACCCGTAGCATAACAAATTGCCACGCACCACCCCGCACGCTGCTCACCTGGCATGCTGCACTGACACCTTGCACAGCTCAGTGGCGACTAGCGGGTCTCCCTTGCGGCATATCACACACGAGCCGCGGCGGGCGAAATCCCTGCTGGTCAGCTCCTCGTCCATTACCTCCTTGTCTATCTCAGACAGCACCACAATCTGTCTCGGCAACAATAACACACAGCCAGATGCAGACAGCAACACAGCAAGGGTTCAGCCGGCACACCTTTGAGTGAGGGGGGGTCAAGTTCATCAGAGGGCTTACAAGGCGGGGTGAAACACAGCGCTGAGCAGACATCGCACATCCAACCTACCGCTCTGCCTCCTTTGACCTCGTATCCGATGCACAGCTGCTCCACCAGGCAAAATATTTTGCTGTTCCACCCGATAATCAGTGCGTGGTCGCATTCAAGAACGGGGCTTTTACCACGCCGCAGCTCGTCGACCTTGTTGCTGATGGCCTCTGTTGTTGTAATGCAGAGTAAAGAGGACGCAGGCAACCTTAAGGGACAGGCAGTATCCTCACTTGCGGTGAACTCAAAGAGGAAAGAAAGTGAACAGACCAGTTGGGAACAAGGCCGGAGGTGGCTGAAAGAGACTCAGCACGCACAAACACCAGTGCTGTCAGCCGAGACTTGCCTGACACAATACCCAGCAGCAACGCCGTGACGAGCATTCCACCAACGCTGACAAGCAAACCAATAATACGCACGAGGGTGGCGCGAGGCGATGCAAACAATGTCACCGCCGCTGGTAGTGAGTGCGAGGGTACACCAGGTGAGATGTGTGATACGTCTGCACTCCTGCACACATTGGCAGAGAGTTCACTGCCGGGCAACGCTGTGTCGCTGAAGGTCCAATCGAGCCCCGCCCCCGCCACCTGCCGAAGCGTGCAAAAGTGGGCGGAAGGTTGACAATGAAAACCATGCAGCAATATCGTATGATACTGTAGCTTATATAAAAAGCTGGACAGAAGCCTGGCATGCAGCGCTAAACACGTCAGGGGCACGAAAACAGCTCACACATCCGCCCTTACCGCAGCCCAGAAAGTGTCGTAGGCACTGCCACCTCCCGCAAGCGCCAAGGCGACCCAAGAGATGAGGATAAGACATAAGGTGAGGTAGAGCAGCAGCAGTGGCTTTGAGCTGGGGCTATTCGTAAACCAGATATCCAATTTATATTGCAGGAGCTGAAAGACACCCGCATTTCTGAGGTGTGGGTGCAAGAGCAGACGCCGTGGAGGCGTCTTATACGTGAGAGGTGGTGCTGGGTGTTGTGGCGGATGCTGCTTATGTTGCGGGGGGGATTTCGTCAGCATGCTCAGGCCGAGCATCGACGCATAGTGAGCAGTGGCGCTCGCCCACGACCTGGGAGCTCGGGTGGGGAGCTCGTCAGGCCTTTTCCTCAGCTTGAATGCCAGCATAATACCCAGCAGAATAGACGTCGCCACAGGGTTGCTGACGGCGAGCGCGATCCCGGCAGTGATGTGTTGCCGCATCAACACGACATAGCTGCAAACCAGCAGACCAGGGAAGAAGGGTCAGAAGCGTAGCATGCCCAGACCACAGGGCCAGGACAACTCAGGTACATGGTTGCACTTCCTCTCGTTGTGCACTTGCCGGGACTAGGGAATCTGCCTAGGCCCCATTGCCAGGGGTGCCACAACAAAATTCCACAAACCCGTGTCCTCCACTGTTACCTGGTCCAGTACTTATCAGGGCACACCATACCTTGGCAACGCCATGGCCCGTTGCGCAGCGTGCCTAACACTTCACTGCCAGACAGCCATAATTTTCGCCGGAGCCAGGCATATGGCCGTAGCTGCTACTGAAAGTCCTCAGCTGAGCGTGCCTAAATGTCCGGGGAGCAGCAGGGCCGATGAGCATCCCAACCTGGTGGTAAGGCCCTAAACTTAAGGGGCGTAGCGAACATGTGTACGTGGCTGAGCGCATTGCAGTCCCTCAACTCTCAAGGGCCACGCACAACACATGAAAACAAAGTCTTATCCTCAGTTTGCATAAGCTAGTGCGGCCTGAAAGTCCCCTATGCAACGATTGTCACGACTGTCAGAAGGCGTGCATCCAACACATCTCGGCTAGCCGTGACCTGCACCTGCGGTACATGAGCGCTTCTTCTTTCAGCAGTAATGCATCCGCAGGTGACAGAGTAGGCACGCCACGCCTTGCCTCCTCCCATGCATCGCTGCCAACCCCCTGCCTTCCTGTGGTTGCAGCGGCGGGACTGAGGCGCGGCTGGGGTGGCGTACTATCAACTGCAGGCGCTGCAGCTTGCTTCGGCGTCGGCATCCCGGACCTTCGCTCCTGCGGGTGGCGCTGCGCCGTCGGGTGCAGCAGTCCAGCAAAGACCTCGTCGCAGTTGTGCTCTGACCCCACCACCACACGCGTGCCTGCCTCGTACGCAACGTCGATGAACGTCACGAACCGGCGTGCGGCGTCGCGCAGCGGCGCCCCGCCGCCGCTGCCGCCAGCAGCGCTCAGCAGCGGCACGCGTGTGACCACGAGCGTGGGGAAGGCCCTGCAGAGCGCCAAATAATCCGGCGCACTCATGGGCTCCACGCGCGTGCTGTTGTGGCCGGTAGGCGCTGCCGAGGGCGAAACACCCGAGGAGAGCCCACGCTCGCCGCAGAGCTGGTCGAATGTCAGCAGAGCTGCAGCAGCAGCAGCCGCAACCACAGCCATAGCCACAGCCATAGGTACGGGCACTACACGCGGAAACAGTGTGACCCACATCGCTCGACAAACACCACAGCCAGCTGACGGCCAACAGCTGGGCTAGCAGGGCAGCAGCAGCGCTAAGAACGCACCACGACGCCGAATCGTGAGGCAGGGAATGCAGTCGCTATCATCATCGCTTACCGACGCTTTCTGCGGCCACAGGCACCTGGAGCACTCTCCCGTAGCTGGACGCTATGCTCCGCAGGTGTGAGGTTGCTTGAGATGGCGCATCTGCAAGCACGCCGCCCCCGGGAGACCTGGACAGCAGGCGCTCTATGTGCTGTTGCAGCCTGGCTTCGTACCCGTGGCCGTGGTACCACACGCCCGATACCTGCAGGTGGCAAGCACGCGCCCCAGCAATCAGCATTTCGAACTCTAAACGACTCAACTCGTGTGCAGCTTAGGTACGCAAGTGCCATAGTGTCTGTGTCGAGTCCGGGGGTGCAAGCCCAAAGCAGTTGAACGCATGGGTGTGTGGCTGTCAGCCTAACATATCAGGAATGCGGATGCAATGCATTGGATGCAATGAGGGGCAATGCGGATGCAATGAGATCCCTGTTGTAAGGAGTGGCCCCAGTCCACAGCAATCGACACGCTACCAGGAGTGCACCTGTCCTGCGGCAAGGCCCCGCTTCAGGCCTAACAACTAAGCTCGCAGTGCGAAACCCCTTGCAGTGAGCTCTGAGCTCCGGCACCATCCCTCCGAGCCTGCCGTACCATCGACTCCTCATCCGCCGAGGCCCCTGAGCGCACCGCCGCCGCCTCCTGGCGGTAGTCCCGCCCGCCCGCCACGCCGACGTGCAGCAGCAGCAGGCTGTCCGCCAGGCGCACAAAGGGCCGGAAGTATTGGTAGGAGAGGCCGCCGCGGTATAGCTCACGCGGCGGCGTGTTGCTGGTGAAGACCAGAAGCACTCCCGCTCGACGCAGCTGCTCAAACAGCCTGCGCGCAGCCGGATGTGATCACATGCTCGATGAGAGCATCCACAGCAGGCATGCTACAGCACAAATGCCTATGGTGCGCTGGTGTGAGTAACATGAAAGTGAATTGAGGGCCAAGCATAACAGGCACTGAGAGAACAGTAGCGTTGCCCTTCAGGCTGCAACACAAGCATGTGCAGAGGTGCTTTGCTTGCCTGGGTGCCTGAGGGCATGGCTGCGTGCGGTCAACGCGAACGCTGCAGACCATGCAGCAGACCATGTGTTAACTGCAACAGCGTGCTTAGTATCCGTTTGCATTCGGCGGCGCGGGCGCTCCCTGTGCAAGAACCTGAAACCTGAAACTGTAAAGCCATGCACGTGGCGTGATAGCGCTGTGCATGCACCACCCAGCCATACGAGCGCACGCGAGGGTCACCTGGGCAGCACCATCGCGTCCTGCACGTTGGACACGTGTAGCTCGTCAAGGCACACCACCGCTGCAGCGGAGGCCAGCTCCCGCGCCACTGCGTCCAGCGGATGCTCCGGTGGCTCGGCGTACCTGCAGGCAGGCATGATGCCATGCAACTCATGCACACATCCACACCTCCTGCAGCTACTGGCCTGCCGGGGCCACCGGATATCATGGCCGCCCGCCGCTGGACAAATCGATCAACCAAGAAAATACAACAGCAGTACGAATCGCGACAAACTCTGTGGCCAAGTCAAGGTATGAAGGGCACGACTGTGCGCCAGCAGGTGCTCGTGGCGAGACTACTCATGAACAGCTAGACTGATACGGGCATGCGTGCCAGGATTCCTTGCTGTCCGCGGCGTGTGCGTTGGAAGCTCACAGCATCAGGCCGGGGCCTTGCAAGCAAAGCAGTGGGCCATGCGTCGCTGACCATGGCAACGCCGCCGGTGGCACTCACTCACCGGTACACCGGCAGGCCGTCCCGGCTGCGCACCACCACGCGCGGCAGCGCCTGCTGCATCTCATGCAGGCGCGTGTGCAGACCCAGCATGAACTCGTGGAAGTGCTGCCGCAGCACAGGTATCGGCTGCCCTGCGGAGGCCGCGCGCCAAGCTGCACCCGGCAGGGGCGTTGGATGTGCGGTGGGCCCTCCGCACGCAACGGGCGGAGAGCTGTCTCCAGCGCGCAAGGAGGGGACTCCGGAGGTAGAGGCGGCGTTGGTTTGTGTTGGGCTTTCAGTCGTTGCTGCTGCCACCTGCCCATCGCTGGGTGTGCCTGAGGCTGTGGCCGTGGGTGTGGGCGGGACAGGCACAGCGCGGCCGATGGTCGACACGAAAAGGTCCATAAGCATCGTCTTCCCACTGCCAACTGGGCCTGAAGAGGGTATCAAGTGGAGAGGGGAAGCAGCAGAGTTAATTCCAGCTGGGCTAGGTTTTCTGTGCAAATCAACAACCGCAGCGGAATAGGTGCGGACCATAGAGGCAGGTGCACACGCAACTTGCCGTGGAGGTATGCGCCAGGCACCACGTGGGCAGGTTGCGCTTCGGTCCCGCTGACGGGTGCCTGCCTGACCAGCTCTTGCAGGAGCTGCAGCGACTGGGCTGCTTGCTCCTGACTAGGGTCCGGTTTTAGCTCGCCTGCTGCCACCAACCTGAGCGCGCGGCGAAACCACAACACCAGGTCACGCGAATCCCATCCCCACCACCCAAGCTTGCCACGTCACAGCCACCGCATATCAGCATACAATTGACTGAACTCGATGTAAGTGTGAAAACGACAGGGTTGATGTACGGTGGCACCAAAGCAGCGCTGTTGCCCGTGCTTACCGCCGGTATGCATTCAGGACTCCCGGCTGCTCCTGAAGCTGCTGGGCTGATGCCAGGGAGGAGACTGATGTGCTGAAGCATCGCAGGGCACAGTCCAGGCGCTGAAGGACGGCCCCGCGAAGGTACTGAGAAGCACTCATGTACGATGGAGCCAACACGAACGCACGTGCTGCTAGTGATGACCGGCAACAACAGTGACTGTTGATTCTGCAGTGCAGGGCTATGGAAGGTGGAATACAACAGGTTGCTGTTCTGTGTGAAGATAATGTACCATGTATGGCCTGGGTACCAGGCAGCCTGCAGCAGGGCAATGTCGTTTGAATTCCTCGCATTCCGAGCCACAGCCACACATGTATCTTCAATCGCCTCCTAGGCCATGTGGCGATGTCTGTTACAGCCTGACTCACTGCCCCTTCATCAAGCATTGCAGAGAGACACATGCTACGTTGTGACACAACCGTCGGCGGCCAGGTAGTCTTCAACCTACTGACACCAGTAGTTTGCACAATGCATGTTGGGTCTGGCACTCTGGCGCCCTGATCCAGATGCAGGCGGGACAAGGCCTGCATCCCTGGAGCTGAATGTACCGCTGGCGAGGTCACTGTACAACCCCAGCAGCTGCTTGCGGTAATCCAAGCCGCCCTCAGCGGCAAAGCGGTGCCCCTGCAACAGCTCCGTCCAGTCGGTGCCACCCGGACCGCCTGCCGCACCAGCGCCATGCAGAGGGTCCAACTTGATGCCGAAACCGCTGCTGGTGGCGCCACCGCTGCCACCGCCACCGCCGCCTGCCTGAGGGCCTCCAGAGCCGTTGTCGTTGCCGCCGCGCAGCAGGTCCCGCATCATGCGGCGTAGCGCACCGCGAGCACCCGCTGTTGCTTGGCCTGTGGCGCCGCTGCTGGCTCCATCACCCTCGCTGCCCGAAGCCCCGCCGCCGCTGCTGCTGCCGCCTGTGCCGCTGCCGTCAAATGCCGTGACGCTCTGTGCATGGATACAACATCAAGTGAGCCGCACCCCGGCAGGATCACAAGTTGGTGTGCAGACGTGGTGTCCTTTGCTGGCACTGGTATGAGTGTACGGCATTACCCTCCGCCTCGCCACTGTGTACGCATTCCCTGGGCTATAGCAGAACCCTCACAGGACGTCTCGTGGACTGGATGGGTGAGAAAGGGAGGGAGCCAGCATCAACTTATCGCGTACACCATGCATTGAAGTTGCATTGATCATACCCAGGCATACATGCATGCGGTCCTGGAAGAAGCACGTTGTGAGTTTGTGAGGTGCGCTCCCCACACGGTGAGCACATGAGCGCACCATGAGCCGCTGCACCTCGTCCCGGAAGCGGCCCACGATCTGGCCCAGAGGCACACCGCCCAGGCCGAACACGCCATCACCGCCGCCGCCGCCGTTGAGGGCAGCCAAGAAGTCCTGCCGGGAGTTGTACCTGCGTGGTACGGTGCAAGATGGTCAGCGGTTGATGCAGCCACCTGGCTGTGCGTCCAAAGTATTTGCTCCCGTGGGGCCACACAGTGTAATTGCCGTGGGGCCATGCACTTGTGCTGGCCGCCAGCACAGCAGGAATGTGACAAAGTCAGGCTGCAGGTCAAGCTGCAGGGCTAGGAAAGGCCTAAAGTGCCATGAGTGGTGCCAGGGAGCTCCATTAGCAGCCAGGTGTAGCTGGCTGGGTGCGCACGCAATCCATGCATGCAGTGGCGCACCGTATGACTGCTGACGGGTTGCCCCACAGCGTAATGTCCTGGGCCAGTCCGAACCGTTGCACCGTCGGGCACTGCACGGCGTCATGCGGCAGCATTCAGCACGGCAGGGTTAGCGAGGCGTCACGCCTTCCAGGTTCAGGCCAACAGTGCACAACAACAGTCTCACACACCCCATATCAAAGCACCCCCGCTGGCATGCGTGGCACAGAGCGTTGTCGCGATGGCACTTGGAGGCGCAGCAGACCCATGTGAATCGCTGCTAAGATGAGCATGTTGTTGCATGCAGCAATATAGGACCATGCAAAGGGGTGTAGCAGGGTGTATGGTGCAGCGTCGTGGGCATGGGGCTAGACCTGCATCTGACAGGTGCAGGGCGTACCGTGCAGAGTCTACCTACCTGTGGGCTCGTAAACCGTTCGGGCAGGTCTGCCGCGCTCTTGAAGACTGAGGGGAGCTGCGCACAGTTCCACACGAACAATTGCAACCCAGCACCACCAGCATCAGTGTGAGCATCGGCCCCCCATTGCGCACTCTTACGCCGACAGCCTGACAAGAATGCAGACAACCCAACCGTCATGCGCACCCCAGACCCCAGGTACTGCATGTGTCAGCGACATGCGCCTGGAAGATCGCATGATGCAGAGAGGCTGGGTGAAGTGCGTGCACACACATTTGAATACATTGCCATGCATATAGCATGGTTGCATGGATGCTCACAGGTGGCGTCTGACCCACCAGTAGGTATTGCAGCGCCGGCCCCAAGCATGCGAGCCGCGCCACCGCCATCGTCCACGTACTTGCACCCACACCTGGCAGTTAGAAGCAGCCCAAACATCACCCACTTCACGCAGACATCATTTGGGCAGTGTCATCCACGCAGTTTGTGGTTGATACCACTAGGTAGCATGCGTCTTGCACCCTAGCGTAAGTGTGTTGAGTTGCAGCAAGCTTGATCCCATGGTTGACACACACACACACACACATACACTGTAGAAATATGGCTGTTCAAAGTCAAGCAGGCTGCAGGTGCAAACGTTGGACCGAATGGCATGTTGCGTTGCGTGCGCACCGGCTAGCTCCGGAACCAAGATGCAGTTGCCGGTCGTCTGAGTGAGGAAGAAAGACGGCCCCAGGATTTCCTCCGCCAACCCCGCAGCGAGGGTTGGAAAGAAGGCGTAAGGCGCACAGCTGCAGCAAGTTTTCAAACACGGGCATCAGGCATTCAGCAGGCACACAAAGGGAGTCAAAGGAAGCCACCTTGTGTGTGGATGGCACTTGCGTTGGGCACATAGCGCACACATTCGTGCGGTGACCCTCGTCTGAACCGCTTCAGCTTTTGGTGCCTTCCAGTGGCTCAGTCAACTTGAGCTGCGCCTTGGCGCGGTTCCTTGTCAACACTGAGCTCTAGCTGCGTTGCTTGAACTGCGTTCAGACTCTGGTGGCTTGCTCGGTGTGGGGCTGAGCCACAAGCTATATCTCCCCATGAAACATCTCTCTCTCACGGGCAGTGTCTGAACCTGGCAAGTGGAAGCGCATGCAAAGCCTGCACACCTGCCGGGTGCATCCCCCAGCGGACGGCCGATAATGCTTCCGGTTGTAAGGCGCTGATACAGGCCCCGCTCGAACAGCGTCTGCATACCCTCCAGCACGCGTGTGCGAGGGCCTGGGTTGTTGACGGCAAAGTTGACCACCATTCTCTGCAGGAGCGAGGGTAAGCGGGTGGCAGGTTCGCTTCAACAGGGGTGTGGGGCAAGGACGCGTAGGTCCTGACACTCACGCTAATGTGCAGCTATGTTGCAGTGTTGCTGCAGGCTTACCCTGCTGCAGACATACCAGTGGTAAGCACAGGGCTGGAACATTCCATGTGTCGTTCACATGACTGAGAGGGTGCGCAACCACACCACCCGATCATCTGCCCTACACCTCCTCGGGCGCCAGCACCGATGGCGACGTGTCAAGACGGTAACCTGGCGCCGGTAGCAACAAGCTGCCTGGCTACAGTTGTTTTTCAAACGCACGCCTACCCACTTCACAACGCACACACACACGCACCTCCCTCCCCATGCATGTATCGCTAACATACACACGCACATGCAGCGCAGCGCACCTCTGGGTCCAGGATAGTCTGCTCCAGCGTCCCCACCGCCACGTTGAGGTCTGCCGTACCTCCGTTGGGCATGTTGAAGCTTTGACTGACGCTGAATGCAGTGCCCGGTGCACCCCCAAGGGCCACGGAGGGGGCTGCCACGGATGATTGCTGCAGCCGGCGCGCGCCGGCCGTGCCGTTGTGGGCAGCAAAATCGTGATCGTGCATGCCTGCACAACATCACGGCACGGTGCTTGCCTCATGAACATACAACGGACGCAGCGGCGCACACGAGAAGGTAGGTACGAGGCAGGCTTACGCAATCTGGATCTACCTACGTGACAACAGCGCTGCAACGGTGCAATGCTCACCGGAATCTAGTTTGATCGAATTGCCGGGCTGCACTGTTGATCCAGGACCTGCATCAGGGTGCTGTGCACCTGCTCTGGTGGTATGTTTGGTGCTGCCCCCTCCTGAGGCTGCAGGCTGGCTGTCTGGTACAGAGGCCCCGAGGTTCTCGCCAGGCGTGACGGGCTGCTCCGGAACTACCTTCGCCGCTTTGTCTTCGGTCTCTTGATCGGCATCCCCCCCGCCCTCCTCGAACCAATCCGGCAACTGCTGACCCGACATCAGGCCCTTAATAATGATGTCCAGGATGTCAGTGCCAGGATCACCGTTGGCCTCAAACCGGCTGCTTAGCCCCTGCATGCAGTACGCAACAGAACAGTCTGCACTCCGCCTGCCTTTCTTTGGTACTGGCATGAATGTCAGGGTGCATGACCTGTCCAGGCCTTGCAGCATGCACAGCGTAGCTCAGCAAGCACAGCGCAGCACTGCACATCTGCACACCTGCAGCCAGCCGCGTGCCTCATCCTCCAGCATCTGCGCAAAGCGTATGTTGTCAGCTGACTCAGCCTCGGCCTCAAACTGCGCAGTGCCCTCTCCACCTGCCACAGCAGCAGAGCGTGCCCGCAGTACAGCGCACCGCAAGGTGCAGTTGAATTCTGGGCTTATGCAAGCATTCCCACTGTCAAGTGTCACGCATGCTGGTGAGCCACCATGGCCATGCCAATCCACACCATGGTGCTGAATGGTGTGCACGGTGCATGGACCCATCAATGCACACTCAATGCAGAATGTGCCAGTTGACAGGACTAAGGCACGCATCGGTGGACGTGTTGATGCATTCCGGCATTGTGGCCCAAGCTAGGGCCCAAGCTATTGGCTCCATGCATCCGCACAATCGGCATCCACTCATCAGTCATCACGCTTGCGTGCTCCTGTGGGAACGTCCAAGACAGCGGAAAGGATCTTTCCTAGCACGAACCTCCTCGCACCAGGACACATCGTGCTTGACTGCTGGCTCGTTAGGGTGTGCAAGTGTCTACGCTCACCGCCTTGCAGTGCCGATTCGGCGGCCTGGGATAGCGCGTGGAACGCGACCGTCATCCGCGCCAGCGCCTCCTCTGCCACACCCGCCAGAAGACCACCCTCACTGCCACCTTCACTGCCGCTGATGCCGGGTTCCAGCAGCTGCTGCCATGTGCCAAACCCTCCTGGACCTGCAAGCATACGCCAGCACGTGCTCGACTCAGACATCCTTGCCCAGCAACGTGGACGTCAGATGTGCATGCACCACAGGCCCAAGTTAAGCAGAGGGATATGGCAGGAGGGCTGAGAGCGCGTCCCGCAGTTGCCATGGGTTATGTCTGTCCGGAGATGGGATTATTCCCACCTGCTGCAGGGTCGGCCAGCGCGTTGACTGAGTGAGCGCCGCCTGCCGCAAGCGCACTCGCAAGCAACAGCATGCAAATTTGGGCGGGCGGCATCTCACGCAGAGGTAGGCTAGCGGATTTTAACACTGGGGTATTGATGCAAGTGTAGCCTTCACGCATGTAAAAGCGACATTCGGGCAGATGTTGGGGCCAAGATGTGACTGGTGCCATTATGCTGTAGATGCACAAACCGTTCTGATCAACACTCATCTATAATGGAGTCAGCTTCACAGTGTGACAGCAGGCCTGTCGAAGCATTTTCTCTCGCCCAACTGCGTACACTTGTGCCGTGGGCTTCGCGTGGAGCGGGCGCACAACCATGCCCGGCAATGCTTTCGTATACGGTATGGTTGTTCGTGGGCGCCCTTGAGCCATGTCCTGCTAAGCAAGTACAGCATAGCTCTGTGATGCTGTAGGCATATTTTCCTCTACCTGCTTATCGCTGCTCTTTGCTGATATGAGACTTGCAGGGACCCTGATGGCAGACGAAGTCCTGACGCTGTTAATCAAACGCGTCCCTGTGATGAAGCCTGCCACCTTGCCAGGATACACACGATACAAAGTTAAGGGACAGGTATTCCCTGCAATTGTGCCAGCCAACAAGGAGTCCAACGTTGGGGGACAGGTATGAAACAGTGCCTGGCAACTTTGGCGGTCACGAGACCATCCATCATCCAACCTGGTGCATGTGTACACCGTGCTAAACCTTCACGTTTCTTGGTGGTGTCCTCGTGAATATGCATAGGTGCTCCTAGACTTGACGGATAAGGAGCTGGAGGTTCTCGATGGTGGGTTGATGCTGTGGTTAGGGTTCTTGCGCTGCTGCTGCAGCAAGCAAGTTGTGCCAAGCAAGTCGCGACTCCAAGCCCCTTCATCTGTACCTGTGATTGCTTGCAGTTTACGAAAGCGTTGAGTACTACCGTCAGAGCGTGGAGCCCGTTCTAGATGTGAGTCACGGATTACTTGCTGGGGACCGCTTGCTTGCGTGTATGGCAGCGTGGCTCGACCACGGTCATGGTCGGTCGTGGTCGGTGGCAGCAAGGCAAAACGGGCTAATCTGGCCGCTGCAAGCGGGCCACTGCACAAGCGCCATAGTTCCACTGTCTTACACGCTCAACTAAGCATTCAGCAATGTGCGTGCCCTACTGTGCACGTGTTCTTGTTCATAGGACGGAACCACCGTAAAGGCGGACGTATACGTATGGCAGGACCAGTACAGGTGCGGTGTGGCGTTCCGTGACAGCATGTGCTGGCCAAGCTCCTGCACAGCATGGATGCATGCAATGCATGCTTCACGGTTGCATTCCATTTGCGCACGCTTTGTTACCATCTAACCATCTTCCATGACATTGCCATACACTGGTTGACTGGCACACGCCTAGTCTGCAACGCACTCCTCTAGACATGGCCCATCCATCCAGCTCACATGCCTTTAAGCCATGCCTGGTTGAGTCTTCAATTTGCAACAGGCAAATTGAAGATTGTGCATGGTCCAGGGGATGTACCGGTATTGCTGCATCACTGCACCGCCAGCAGGACATGCATATCCCATACATGCCAGGCTGCCTGGCCCGGCGTTCCATGCTGGCTGGTGTGCATACGCTTGCTGTGGCCGTGTTGTGCAGCGACTTGATTGAACCCTCGCCATGGGACTATGGCGAATGGCGCAAGGACCACCTACAAACATGGCTTGACAAACGTAAGCAGCTGCATGCCGGCATGTGCCCCACCCCTGCGCCCACCTGCCTGCTGTGCCGCTGTGCCGCTGTGCTGCCGCGCTGATGTGTCAACGTGCACCGGCACACCCCACAGGGCGCAGCTGGATACACAAGAGTGGAACTACGATGAATTCCGCAGCCTGCACCTGCCGTCATATGTTGCGATGACTAACGAATTTGTCAAGGCTGAGATTGAGGGCAAATATCTGTGACCGTTGTTTCACTCTGAGCTCGTCACCTGGTGCTTGTGCATCATGTGAGGACGGAGCCCATGCGGTGGGGATGGGGCATTTATGTTGCCATGCGGTTGATTTAGAATGCGCACTGTCTCCACCACACTTACAGTTGTTTCCTCTCCAAGACGGGGATGCTTTGCCTGTGTCAAACCATAATGCGTTGCCGCGGACGCATGCCGACCATCCAACATGTCCATTGCAGTACAGGGCTACATCAACTGCATGTGAGGGGTGACAGGGTCCCCTCAGTGCAACCAGCAGGCCAACCCTCTTGACTGTTGTGCGGTGCTGTTCTGTGCCGCTTGCAGTCGGACCAACGGGGGTGCACCCCACCGACGAACCATAGCAGTGCAGGACAGAACTTTGCTTATAGAGGCAATTCTCTGTCCTTCACTACAACAGTCGAACGCCACCGAAGACTATGCAAGTGCAGCAAGAGCGCCATAGAGAGCGTCTTTGCAAATTGAGATCGCACGGAGCGTGAGCGTCAGAGGAAGTGTGTCAGCCAGACGGCAGACGCAAATTACCCATTTGTGACAAAGCATCATTCGCTTGCTCCTGTGCGTCTTCAGTGCATATGCATTTGCAATCACAACCAACGCGTTTGCGTGTGCAACGGTGCAAGGGCCTGATGACCAAGTGAGTCAGTGTTAAAAAGCTCGTTGTTTTTCTTTCATCACAGCCGAGGCTATGCGATGGATTTCGGTTAGGTCATCCTTCTCAGTTTGTCACCAGGCCAGTGTGTGCATGCGTCAGGCAAGTCTAGGGCGACGGCGGCAGCAGAGCACCAGCACAAGAACCCCAGCGAGTCTGGCTACACTCGCCACTAGCACAGCTGTGCAAAGGCAACACAGCGCAAGTGCAGCAGGTGACAGGGCACTTCAGTGAGTTTATGGCAGTGCAACTCCCCCAGTTCAGCCCCCGTGCCTGGCTGCCAGTGAGGCTCGCGCAGGCACATCCGGTATAAAGCAAGGCACTCACACCAGAACGCCGTTGACTCCCGCGACACCGAGTCCGTAAGCGAGACGCGGGGGACAGGAAACTCCTGGCCCCGCGCAAGGATTTATAGAGCCGCCAGACGCCATTCCACCCAAAATGCCCATGCATGAACCCGTTACCCACTCCAGGCAGGGGGCTGGGAGTTTGCTCTCGCCTAGGTTACATCAGGTCCAACGGTGAGGACACCGGCTTTCTAACAGGTCTCAGATTGAGCGCCTGCGTTCACTCTGCCTGTCTCGATCAGCAGTTTTGTTTGCGTGCACATATTGTGCACATAGCGGTGGCCTATTGACAGCAGTGTACCCAGGCAGTGTAGGCTACTTCACACTGATACATTGTGGAGAAAAAAACCCAAGTGAGAACAGAAATGTCTGTCCACCAGCTCGTGTAACCTGGCCAAGGAGTTATGTACACGCAGTCTCGCGTTGGCTCGGTTCCGCGAAACCGTTCGGAGCAACTCCTCCTCGAAAGCAAGGGGCCCGGGAGTGACACTGGTTTTGAATTATGGTCTATTAAGCTGGAAATGTTCATATACGTTGCTCTGTTGTGCACCAGGTTGTCACCGCCCTCACTGTGCCTTTGCAGTGCGTGTGGTTGCCAACAGCAGCTTGACTCGCAGCAAACCAGCGTTTGTAGAATTGCATGTGCAATATGTGCCTCAGTAGGCCGCTGTTGTGTACAGGCAGAACATGGACAGGCTTGTGCCCGTACCGTCGTGGTTCCGGGTGCACATCCAGGGCACCGCTGGAACAACGCCAGGGCCGACACTGGCTACTTCAATTTGTGGGGAGAATGATGCCAGCACATTCCTTCCATAGCTCTGGTGTCAGCTGCAACCTGACGTCATCTACAGCCACCTGCAGGATTCTGTTGGGCAGACCGTCACACGTGTGCTCAAGGACCTGCAAGGTTTGGGGTTCTGTATTTTATACGATAATAACCTGCATGCGACTTTGGGTTGATGCAACACCACACATCCACAAACGTTCCCTGGGAACATTGACATTAGCATTGAGCAAGGAATTGAGGTAGGAACTCATAAATGCTGTGGCTTTGTTAAAAGCAACATCTTGTCATCATCTTTCATTGTTCCACCTCAACCCACACATCAGTTGCACGGGCTACCGCTTAAGGTGGTGAAGCAGCTGCAACCATTCAACGGCGATCAGCAACAGCGCCTATTTCATCACAGTCGTGTTGACGCAGCCTTAACAGCAGGTACCACAATACCACAATGTCCTCGGCTGTTGCAAATGGAAAGCTGGAGAACGGTTGTGCTGGCGCTCACGAGGTGCGCTGCCATGGTGCGGCATGTGCAACGTCTGACGTTCTTAATGCAGAGCGCGGTACCTGCCGCTTTAGAGTATGTTTGCCATCTCCGCTCAAGCCAGCCTTCTGCTGCCTGGCAGGTCGTGCTTGTACCTGGAAACACCATTCCGACAACACCGGTCATCAAAGGGTATGACTTTAGCAAGGGCAGGGACCTGGATGGCATTATGGAGGCTATGTTTACCTCTGGGTTCCAAGCCACTGCTATTGGTCAGGCTGTCCAGGAGGTCAACCGCATGGTGCGTTTCGTTCACTGCAGGCCGCAGCTTTTGCGGCGGCAGGCGCAAGAGTGTCCTGGGTCAGGGCAAAAGACAATTTAAGCAAGGCAATCATTGCGTCGAAGGGATATGTCGAGCTGTGCCTTGAAGGCACGAGTGCTTTCGGCATGCATGTCATCGTATTTGCTGCTCAACCCAGCTCACCTGACTGACATGTGTGACCTTCAATATGCGTGCAGATAAACTGGCGACTGAGCGACGAGCCAGTCACAGAAGCTACAGACCCTGACCACCGTGACCCTCACTTCCGGGCCAACACACGCTGCATGATATGGCTGGGCTACACATCCAACCTGACGTCAGCGGGAACACGCGAGCAGATACGGTGAGGCAGCAACAAGCAAGGGAACATGCACGCCAGCTCGGCACGCATACACTGGCTGCAGCATAGTATGATTGACGGATGTGCTGTATGTCAGCCCAACTGCCCTGCCGATGAAGGCAGAAAGGCGGTGGGCGCTGGTCCAGTCCCTCCCCCGCGTGAAGGGTTCTTTGTACTAAAACAATGGTTTTGTACACCAGGTTATTTCATGGCTGTCACAGATACTGGCCCAACAACTGCCACCACCGCGTGCTCAAGACGCCGTACTGCAATGCCCTGTGTCACTGTGTACAGGTGGCTTGCGCAAAACAAGATGGTGGACGTGCTGGTGAGCACGGCAGGGGGCGTGGAGGAGGACTTCATCAAGTGCATGGCAGACACCTATATCGGCGACTTCTCACTCAAGGGTGAGTTTATGCGCTGGCCTGTCTGTGGGCTCATCTTATCTTGGCACTGCCAGCTCCCAACAGCTGGGGGTGCGTGAATTTCCGCCCGATGATATGCCGTGGCCACCACCGCACATTGCCCGTATTATGCTAGGCTCTGACCTACGTAAGGAGGGGCTCAACCGCATCGGCAACATGCTGGTGCCCAACGTAAACTACTGCAAGTTTGAGGAGTGGATCATGCCCATCCTGGACGCTATGCTGGAGGAGCAAAACTCGCTGGGCGTGAACTGGACGCCCTCAAAGATGATTGCACGGTGCGTCACGGCGAGTGCGGGTGGTGCGGTGCGTGCGTAGGCATACATGGGTGGACAGGCTGCGGGGGGTGCACGCCGTGAGTGAGCTATTTGCACCAATTCCTACCCACTCATGGACAGCCTTGCAACGATGGTGGAGTGCATGAGGACCTGTGTGCCCTCAACAGCAAAGCTTGAACTACAGGCTTGCTACTATCATGTCCTATCGGCCTGGCTTCACCAGTTGCGTGCGTGGAGCGTGTATGTAGAACTGTAAATGCAGCCACGCGTGTGCATAGCGTAGTGGATGCCGGGGCTGCAGTACCGTTGAGTTGATCTTGCTTTGCGACACCGCTGCTCAGCTGGTAGCAATGTGTGATGGAGGTGCGCGATACCAAAAGCCAACATGGAAGGAGGGCCAGTGCGTGAGCATGCGGATGAGCTGTTTTCCCTCGTGCATTGCCCCCCTCTATACCACATCCACCTGACTCAGGCTGGGCAAGGAGATCAACCACGAGAGCTCCATCTACTACTGGGCCTACAAGAACGACATCCCCGTGTTCTGCCCCGCGATCACGGATGGCAGCATCGGCGACATGCTGTACTTCCACTCCTACAAGAGCCCGGGCCTCAGGTGGGGTTCGGCGTGGGTGGCTGTTCACAAGGGCTGTGCTGTGCTGTGCTGTGTTTCACTGCACTCAGCACGGCACTGGCACAGGAATGGAGAAAGCGATGCCCTTCGCAACTGCATGTGCGCACTGCTTGTTGGTATGAAGCCAACATGCATGATTTTGGTCATTTGGTTGTTACTTCTGGCATGGTGCTTTGCATGATGTCGACAGTGACGTGCAGCAACCTGTACTGCGACGGCGTGAATACAAGCAGTTGTGTGCCTCCGCACGTGAGCGGGCTGAGGTTGCCGTGATTGAAGCGTTGGTTGCTGACCTGTTGCATGGGGATCCGAAGAGGTTCTGGGACTTTGTTATGGATCGTCATGTTGACGCTGCCAGTGAATTGACCCTCGATGCTGCTTTCGATGGTTTTAGCAACCTCCTGGGGGGCAAGCCAATTTTGGATGCCACCATGGTGGCTGACGCGGTTCAGATCATGCGGGCGGCCCACGCACTGCACTATGTGGATGGTCTTACACCTGACACAGCGGATGCTGCTCTGCCGGATTTGCAGAAGAGCAGAGTTGATGCAGCCGTAGCGGCAGGATTGAATGACAGCCTGGTCATCTCACGCGCTGAAGTGCTCCACGCGCTCACATCCATGCACAATCACAAGGCGTGTGGGGTTGACCGCATGCCAGCGGAGCATCTTAAGTACGCTCGGCGTGACGAGACTGCTGACGGGCCACCGCCGGAGCATGCCCTTGTTGATTTCTGTTGTGCCCTTTTCAATCGCATCATTTCACATGGTGATTGTCCTGATGTTTGGTGTACAACATTGCTCACCCCCCTCTTCAAGGGCAAGGGTGCCAAGAGCGATGCGAACAATTACGGTGGCATTGCGATCGCATGCGCCCTCTCCAAGTGTTTTGCGTCCATTCTGGAGAGCCGTATTTCTGCTTTTCTTGAGGCCCAGCGCCTGCGTGCTCCTGC
>BDDA01000041.1:0-13668 GCA_001662385.1 Chlamydomonas asymmetrica
CCCCCCACCCCACCCCACCCCCAGTAGGGTGGCTACACAGGTGAGGGCACACGGCGCACACCACGTAAACATTGAGGAAGGGGCCACATGAAAAGCAGCATCCTACCATGTGAAAAAGGCAAGGAGGTGAAGCTATTGACTGCATGCGCCAGCAAAAGTGCAGGTACATGAAGGATTTATGGTAGGTTCATAACGTGCTCTGATACCGGTTTCCTACTCCATGCATAGATGCAACCAGTGTGTTGGTGTGCTTGGATGGATCGTTGGGGCTGCTACGCCACACTTCGGTTTCGCAGTACGCCACGCATGACAGAGTGCAGCAAGGCACGCACCCTCACATGTGGTGTAAGCCCAGTACATGAGAGTCTCCCTCACAAATGCTGCCAAACGCATTGTGCCCTGCAGAGTCCCACAAACGCGACCTGTGCGCAACTCTTGGCCCCACTGCTCGGTGATGGGCACGCACGCGCCTCACGTTGCCGCGCGCTGCCACTTCTCCGGCGTACCAGAGCACTCCATGCCCTTGCAGAGGTCCGTGCAGGTGGCCTTGGGCTTGGGCTTGGACTCACACACCTCATCAGCAAGCCATGGATTCGAGCGGCTGTTGGCCGCAACCTCCAGGCTTCATCGCGGGCTCACTGCGTTGGCGTCAAGCTACAGCCGGAAAGCAATCAGAATCCGGTCATGCAACCTCCTGGCATACGCCGACACACCAGACCAGCCTTACGGCGGGCCGGCATTGCTTGGTTGAGCAAGGAACTTACAAACGCAAGGATGGCATTCGGCTTGTGCCAACACGATGTGGGGTGCCGTGAGGCCTGAGATCTGATGCACAGCCAGTAAACACACCCGTACTCTGTAGTGCAGTCTGCTACCAAATCCCGCTATGGACAACAAATCCCGGACTGATGCAGAGCAGCAAACCACTCCAAAAGCTCATTGACGAGCAATGTTAGGGCTGCGGCACATGCCACGTGCGTCACTGCGGATGCAGCACAGAAGGCGAGGGCATAGGGGGCCATGGGGCTTGGATTGCTTCCACCAGTCATCGGTGGCTGTCAGCAAGCCCAGCTTGGGCATCAGCGGCGGCATGCAGGCTTAGCAGGCCTCACATGCTTGGCCCCCTTGCATGAGCGCATGCCCGCTGCAGAACGCCGGTCCATACATGCATGCTACTAGGAGCAACCATCGCAAAGTGGAATGCATGGCCATGCGGCATGTCGATCGGGTTGCAGGTGCCACACAAAAACCCATCAGGGAGGGTCTGGAGCCAAGCGCAGCGCTTGCAGCACATGCCAGGTACCGTAAACCCCAGCTCAACTTCAGTACTGCGGGCCGCAAAGCCCCACTGTCCCACGCGGCCTTGCCCGCGGTGATGACGAAGAGCCGCATTGTCGCACAGGCAGGCAGTGGCATACTGTGGTCTGTGCCAATCACCCTCGCACGGTCCTCATTAGCTCAGCCGTGGAGCGGCAACCCAAGCAGTCGCATTTATGCTGCATGCAGCAGGTGCTTGCCGAATGCTTAATGAAGGAGGAAAAGGCAATCAATGGGTGCATCAGAGGAGCACCCAAATAGGGCGCCGATGAATTCAGCCGTTACTGTTGACGACTGTGCGGCAGTGATGGGATCAATGGTGCTATCGCCGGAATGCGCGATCACATAAAGTTGATTGTGCTATATAGAAACACAGCAGGGGTTCGCGGTCGCACGGTTGACTACCGCACCCGCGACTCATTGTGCAACGTGATTGAACACCAGGTTATGAATGGGCAAGCTGTGTACGGCTTGCACTGCCGTGCATCAGCGGCGTGTGCCACAGTCCTGCTCTTGACATTGTGTGTTGGCATGCTTGGTAGCGTTTAGCAGTATTCGCCTGTGCGGGTGTGCCCCACGGCAGCCGTTGCAGGTGGCTTGCTTTGCAAACTCGTTGCTACTAAAATGCTGGCATTGCACAGTGTTAGGCGACGTTGGAGTTGCTACACCAAAGGGGTGCACCCGCCTGTGAAGTGGTCAGGCAACAAAGGAAAGCTCATCGAGCTCAACCCGCTCAGCGCACCGCCCATAGTAGTACCAGGCAGGCAGGCGGACTGCACACCCAGTGCACCGTGACTCAAAAAGGCAGATGCGAGTACGTTGTCAGCCTGGCATGACACCAGCACCTACCAATCAACGGTTCGTACCAATAGGTTGCGCCAAGCTTGGATTGAAACAGATGCTGCACTGACACCTGATGTCCAGCCTATCAATCCGCACGCGGCTTGCACATGTCAACCCCTGTTACGCGGCCGCACTGCCCTACAAGGTATGTGTCGCACGCATGAGCTGGCCACGGTGTTTAAACGTTTGGACATCCCGCTCAGCCTGATAAAATGCACCAGCGACTCCACTCCGTGCTCTGTGCGGCCTTGTGTGCAACAAGCCCCTTCCCGACTTCCGCACACGGCATGCAGCACGATGCGGTCTGCCATACGCCGCCGCAAGCTGCTGCTCATGGGTGAGCCCCTGCGACTGGGGAAGGCACTGGAACGCCCCAGAAGCTGCCTGCCAAGCGCTGCGCCTCCAGCGCGCACCAGCACCGATGTGGGTCGCGCTCCAGCGCGATACGCGGCCACAAGCCGCTTGCCCGGGCTGCCGCTGCCAGCTGCGCCGCCTGCTGGGCGCTCCAGCCGCTGGCGTAATGGGTGACGTGGCAGGAGGCACCGCCCAGCTCCCTAGCCAGCTGCAGCGAGCCGTCCACGCCCAGGCGCTCCGCGCACGGCGCCGGCGGGTGGCGCTGGTGCGCCTTGGCATCTCGCAGCAGCGCCGTGTTTTGCTCTCCGCACCTGCAGGCGCAGCAACGAAAGGAATGTTGGTAAGGGATTGCACTATTGCAGAGACTGAAAACCAGCCAGGTGGGCTAGGCGCAGCTTGGTGTGCTTCTTTAGGGCCTCAGCTCAGCACGGAAATGGGTGCAGCCATGCCCTGTTGCTGTGCATGCATAGCAGCATCAGCGCGGGAACACCACAGAGCGACAGAAGGGATGGAACAATGGGCCACGTCCTGGCGAGCATTATTGTGTGCTCACCGCAGCATGCGAGCGGCCATGCGTGCTGCGGTGTCCTCTCCGCCGCCTAGATCTTGGGGTGCTGATCTTTTGGCTGCACTCACAGCGTCACAGGTGCCCCGAGCGCAGTCGCTCATTGCACAATTTCATCCTATTGACGTTTCGGTGGTCAAGTCCGCTTTTGCTACTGCGCACTTTCAGTCTTGGTTGCGATTGGTCTCCGATCCATCGTCTCCTGACTGCCCCCATCGTCGCATGGCTTCCTATGCATGGTTTTGTAATGTCGCAACCGACAAGCCAACCCTGCCGTGGTACATCGCGCATATCCACTCAGACCGCAAACAACATTTGCTGGCACAAGTTGGCTGCTCCTGCTCCCCGCTCCTCCCTGTTGACACCGGCAGGATTGCCCATCGCCCATTTCATGACCGTGTTTGCCCCGTTTGTCATGCCGCGGCATGCGACTTGCAGCACGTTCTCTTCACTTGCCCTCACCCCACCCTGCAAGCGCTGCGCTCGCGGTACCGCCCCCTCCCCGGTTCCTTACGCGCTCTGAACGCCCCGACCTCCCCCCCTGACGTTGCAGCACATTTCATCATTGCATGTATGTAGGCCTGGGCTCATATCACGTACACGCCCGCTCACACACGCACCACCACACACCCCACACAACTTCATATGCACTGATGCAATCCATGAATGGCCAGATAGGCCAAGTGATGTAAGTCAACAAACCAACCTGCTCACCGCAGCATCCTCGAGCTGTCAGTACGTACAGTACAATACGGTACACACCTGCAGCCGCAGAGCTCCAGCTTCTCCAGGTGGGGTAGCGTCTTAAGCACGCACAGCCCGGGGGCAGTCACCTGGCTGTTCGCAAGCCCCACGCGCAGGGTGCGCAGTTTGGGGCAGCCCTTGGCCAGCTGCCGTAAGTGTGCGTTGCCAAGGGATGGCGCCATTGCTGCCGCCACCGCCGGAGGCGATGCCATCCTTGCCGTCGCACTGGCGCCCCCGGCATCTCTCACCCGCTGCCCGCTCACCCGCCCGCCATCCACGCAAGCTCCGATACACGCTCCGAAACCATGCATGCTGTTGGTTCCGGAGCACGGCATGAGCGCATGCCGCGCAGGGTAGGCGTTCTGGGTCACAATGTGCCCCTGGGGGAGGCAGGAGAGCTCCACCAGGCCCGGCACACGCGCGAGCGCGCCCGTGACACGCGCCCAGTCCTTGTCACTACGGCAGGCGACCGTCAGGTGTACGCTAGCGACGCGGGCCAGCGCGGACGCCAGCCTATCCGCCAAGCCGGGAGTGAGCCCCTCCGT
Source organism: Chlamydomonas asymmetrica (assembly GCA_001662385.1). Taxonomy (NCBI): domain Eukaryota; kingdom Viridiplantae; phylum Chlorophyta; class Chlorophyceae; order Chlamydomonadales; family Chlamydomonadaceae; genus Chlamydomonas; species Chlamydomonas asymmetrica. Next base: position 4,369 of record BDDA01000041.1, read on the forward strand.
CACCAACATCACATGCAGCTGCTGCAGCGCCGATTGCGTGAGTGGCGCTGCCACTGGAGCGGGTACTGGCGGGGCCTGCTGCCGTGTCTTCAAGCTCAAGCTGCGCCCGGGAGCGGAGGCGCCGCCCGCAGAAAGCGCCGTCATCGAGGGCAACCGCTGCGGGGAGGCGTTGGGCGACTTGCCGTCTTGCGGAACGGGGACAGGAGACCCAGAGCGGGACGACGTCGGGCCTGTGGCTGTGCCGCCTGGCTGCAGAGAGGGCTGCAGCATCACCGTGCGCGCACTGCGGTGCCGCACCAGCACCCGGGGAGCGTCCGGCTCGCAGCCGCCGCTGGTACCCCGAATGATGACCGCTGTGGCAGCCATACCGGTATGCACACCAGTCAGGCCGGCAATGCTGATGCTGGCTGCACGAGGAGCGATGAAGCTCCGCCCGCTGGTGGCGGATGCGGGGCACGCCTGGACTGGCGATGCGCCGCCAGCGGCACCGCTGGTGCGTGAGGGGCTGCCTTGGGCTCCGGAACCATTCCCTGCCGCAGACGGTGCTCCTGGATCGCGCGTCGGCGACATAGCACAAGAGTGCAATCAGCTAGTACCACGCTTGATGCAGGTACCGGTATACCAGCTGAACACAATAGTACAATGCAACCATACAACTTCCTTGCGCTCGATCTGTGACACTGCTCCCACCTCTGGTGCGGATTCTTGGGGTGCGATTGTGTGCATCACCTCCATCCTCATGCCCGAGGTGCCTTGGCGTGCCGCCAAGGCATCAACCTACCCTACCCCAACTAAGCACACGCACGCTCTCACAAACACATGCCATAACATTAAACACAATGCAAATCCAGCATAAATCACATGGCAATCACCAGGCTGATCACCAAGCCAGTCAATGCTACTGCTAGAACCAGCGTGCTGTACCGCACCCACACCCGCGCTGACACCCACCTGGGCTGGTGGTAGTCAGCAGGTACGTCAGCAGCTCCCCGGCGGGCGTGCTGGCCGCCGCCACGGGCGCCGTCAGCGCCAGCACCGCCAGCCGCGGCAGCGCGCCGCGCAGCGCCTCCCCCACGCGCGGGCCCAGGCGCGCCACCGCCAGGCGCGAGAGCGTGGCGGGCAGGGCGCTGCCGGCGCCGCAGAGGGCGCGGAGGTCTGGCAGCTCCAGGGGGGCGCAGGGCATGCACAGCTCGCGCAGCTGGCAGACCGAGGCGCTCCAACACCTGACCGCACGACAACAGCACAGCTAGCACGTTGAGGTAGGGAGTTGCCACGTTTTGTGGGCACGGACCGCCGATGACATCATGACGATATATGAGATATGAGCAGGCAGGCTGCAGGCAGGTAGTCAAGTGCTCTACAGGCGAAAACGTTATGCATGGCGCGTTTGGCGCTGACGACTACAGTGTGTGGTCAACTGCTCCTTACGGGGGTCGAGTGCAACTCCTCACGTTCAGCCGGGTAATGTCATGCACGTGAGGCCGTGGCATGCGAAGCGGGGCAGCGAGTGTAAGCCACGCACAGGGCGACATACCTGATGGGCAGGCTGCGTGGCAGGTAGAGGCACGGCGCGAAGGAGTCCTCACCCCATGACACCTTGATCTGGGTCACACACCATACACCCGGGGCAGCAAGCGGAAGTGTTGCATATTGCTGATGTACTGCACTAAGCCCTTGTGGCCCTCTTGCACCCCATGTGCATAGCTTGGTGACCCCCTTCTGCTTGCCTGGTCCCCATCGGGGGGGAGCATGGGCCGTGTGGACAACACGCTCCTGATGTAACATAACATATTGCATATTGCACACCAGCGCGTTCGTCAGCGGTTTTTAGCGATCTGGGCAAGTACTGTAGCCTGACGGCGCAACATTGTGATGATGCCACTCCAGCATGCGCCATGTGACATGCGATGCGCACAGGCCATGCGTAATTGTTATTGGCACTCTTGCGTGTTAACCACTTCGGCCACTGGCGGCAGCATTCGCGGAATCCTCGTACACTTCACCATGCACACATGATGGCGCCTTGCAGGGAGGTCAGCCGTACCTGCAGCCTGAGGCTGTGCAGCCAAGATAGCTTCTGCAGGACCACCCTTGCGTGCTCTTCCGTCAAGTCCGTCATATGGTCCGTGAACAACGCAAAGCTGAGGTGCTTGAGGCTGGGTTGCGCGTGAGCCAGGCACGCCATCGCAGATATAGGGTCGCTGGAGAAGGCCTCGGAAACCTCCAGCGTCTGAAGTTCTTGAAGCCGGAGCAGGCTGTCCAGAGTAGGCTGCACTGCGAGCCCCGTGCCATATGACGCACCACGAAACCGGAAAACGCGCAGGCCGGGGAACGCTGCCGAAAAGTCAACGCTGAGCACCTTGCCCTTGTCAAACACCTGTTCATCACATCACGTTTCACAGGTTTGTCAGTGCGTGCATCAGGGAGCACACGCCAACGAGGGTCCATCGCAGCAGCTGCGCCCAACTTTGCGACACTGCGCTCACGGCCGGACTGTTCACTTGCTGGGCAGTCCACTCAGGATGCATCACAATGAAACATGCGCATTATGCAGTCATGGTCATTTGGTTATTTTGTCGCTGGTTTAAGTGTTGGGCTATTAAAGTCCTGAAGGTAATAGGGCCCACCTCAGCGCCTTTGTGACAGGTCATCCGAATCTCAAGCGAGCGTGTTGCTGGAAAGGTCCTTGAAAGTACCAAGAGTCGCTCAGTGCTGATGCTGGCCGCATCTGGCCATCCCATCAAGCACAGACGCTGGATTGTGCGATGCGGCTGTTCACGGTTGTCCGCTGCGGGAAACTCGCACCAATGTGCAGCATCATGTGCGTCAGAAAAGCCACACGAAGTGAAGCTGTCAGCAGTTCACAACACACGACAGGGTATGAATGACGTGCACTGGCGTTCGCCGCTTAGTTTCGTGCGCAACCGGATGGACAGCAGAGGTGTGAGGCCACATTTGATGTACGGACTTGCTCGCGTGGTTCTTCCAACAGCGAAAAGTGCCTCACCCAGGAAATTTTCAAAGGCGTATGGAACATCGCTGATGTCCAGGCTGAGAGCATGGAGGTTGAGGAAAACCGCGTTTGGGTTCCTCACCGCCACTGCCCTCGACGTGAAGTCGAAGGTCCCCTCCCCAGAAGGCTGTTCAAGAGCCGGGCCCTTTCCAGGGGAGCCAACTAGAACCAGAGGAGCGTCGTTGGGAGGGGTAAGGCCCACAAACGCCTTTGCTTGGCTGGTGCGCACGCACGCGAGTATGCCCTTGCAGGTTGAGCTCAGAGCAATCCTGTCCGCGCGCCGCAGGTAGCAGCAAACCAACGCCACCAGTGTCTGGATTGCAGGGCCATTTATCACCTCACGATCCCTGCTCGGCGGTGGGGTGTAAACGTTGGTGGCGACGGACGGCTTGCTGCTATCCACCTCGCTAGGTGCTGCCATGCTGACGTTGCAGCGAGCCTCAACCTCATCGCTGGTGCTCACAAAATGTTTTAAGCAGCTTTTCATAGCCTGGGCAAGTGGCAGGTACAGAGTGAAGGGGTGTGTGTCGCTGGAACGTTGGCCTTCACAGCTCAAGCATGGCCATCACAGCAAACCTGCAGAAAAGTTACTATGCAATACATATACCGTACATTGACGTGATCATTCCGGTGGTCAAAAATAATGCTCGTTTTCCTACATTCCGAATGCGGGAAAATCATTGTTTAACATTCCGAACGGAAGAATTTTTTTCTGGGACGCATTCCGAACAGCAAAAATGCATTCCGAACAGCATTAAATGCAATCCAGACTTCCCAGGCTATACCAGTTAGAACGCTTGTTGGTCAGGCTGATGATGGTCGCTTGATGATCGCCACGCGCACGAACCGGTCTCCGGTCGCAAGGTCACGCTTGAAACGCACAGCTTCAGAAGTAGGATCCTGTATATCCTTGTGTATTCTGTTGCTGGAATGTTGCTATACTTCAGGGCAAGTGCCCTCGGGACAGCAAGAGTCAGGTTGCTGTTCTGCAGGCACGCAGCGACAAAAACCAGTCCGCCACACGCTGCACGTGCAAGGGTGCTGAGTTGCCTGCAAAGAACCACCACAACAAATAAGACTTTCCGAAAGATATGCAGGATTCAGCTGCAGTCAAACACAGTGCCACCGGGTACCGAGTTGTCCGCTTACAGATGGGCTGACTGTCGACAACGGGGCGCTTTCGCTGCACAGCAGAGTCTGCACTGCTGTAGTTCCTGAATGAGCTGCACAGGCTTCCTTGCCAACCTGCAAGCGGAAAGAAGCTTGCCATTCCAGGTCTGGGTATGGACATTGTCCGGACATCCCCAGGCTCAACCTTCAGGGGTTCAGCAGGACACAGGTCAGACCCCAGGCGACCACTCAGGACCACACAGAGGGTCAATAGCGAAGGCGCGAAGCGCCTGGCGATTTTTTTCGGAAAACAACGCCAATCCGAATCTGTTTTCGAATTGTTTAATGCTAGTCCGAATGGCCCCAAAATAATCGGTTTCACCAATCATAAACTTTAATTAGGAATAGGATTGATACCCTTCACGTACGGTACACACGTCAAGATTTTTACGGAGTGTGATGAAATTTGGCAAGACGAACGGCGTCAACGTTTCGCAGGCATTTGCATTGTGCGGTTCTGACATGGGTTCTGACCCCCTTGGGTCCGATGCCAAAGGTTCAGTGTTCGCCCCTCATGTTGATGGCTTTGCCCCTGTGTATATACAGTGGCAGGCCAATTTGAAATTCCTTCTTTTCCTTCTCACGTTCAGTCCACTGGAAGCCACACGGCAACGATATGCACCGGCGCTGGTGTGCGTGGGAAGCGCGTTGTGCCTGGCACATGCATGATGGCTTGAAGCAGCGGTGTCTGCATGCATGCTTGTTACAAGGGCTGTGCTACAATGGTGCGTATGCATGTGCCATGTTGCCTCATCGTCCCTACACCTCCAACCACGCGACAGCCGACGCATGCACATCAGCAGGTTCAAGTTTTCAGGGTCCCGCCTCCCAGGTCGTCTGCCCGCAGTAATTGCAGGAGTGCCCCGCACTCCATAGGGGACAGTAAGAACCGTTTCATGCGGTACACATCACACACAAAGAATGTTGTACAGGTGGATGCACGGACACAGGCGACACGGGCGGCAAACTGTAACTGTGCACGCCTCACGTTTCCGCACTGCTGTAGCACTTATGCGCCATGCAGTCATGCAGCGCCACAAGCATAGGCGTAACATGTTTGACCTGCTGTACGGGCCAGCTCGATGCATTGGCTGCTGCGAAGCTGCACAACGGCAAGCCCAGCTCCTGCGTTTGGCAGCAGGTGGCTGCGCAACGCAAACTAAAACACGCAATGCGCGATATGCAGTACAAAGCGAAAATGCGCAATGCAATGCTTGAAATTGCAATGCAACCAAAAAGACATTCAGTGGGTGGCATGCATGCTTGCCATGCTTGATGGGTCAAACGATACGGTCCATGTGCGTCCGGCATATGGTATCATCACCCCTCGCAGCATTTGAACCTGAGCATATGGGCTGCATTCCGTTGTGGCAGAAGGAGGTTGTCATGCGTCCATGCAGTGGAGTTGCGGTGTGACATAAAGGTGCTCCCGTGGGGTCATGCAGTGGGTGCTGCCGGTTTGAGTCAGCATGCCATGTCTCATCCCCCGTCACGCCACGCACGCCACCCTGCCGAGGCTCAGCAAATGCCGCAGCATCCACTTAGGCAAGAGGCATGGCGGCTAGCCCTAGCACGCATGTTGCCAGGTCACGAATTCTGAATGTTGCGTGTCCTGTTCGGCCCTCAGAGCATACCGTGCTCAATGTCCGGTTGCAACAAATTGGGCAGGCGGTGGGCATCAAGGTGCATGGTCCGGTGCGGTCCCTAAAACTGGTTGAAAAGGTGTGGTAGAAAAGGCGTGCATGCAAGGGGGCGGAGCACGAGCCAGCGTATGGTACCGCATTGCACGACGGTCATGGCAAGGCATGTCCCGACTTCTGCCTCTGCTCTTGATGCTGCTGGCAAGCAACAGCTCTGCCGCTGTGCGATGCGCCTGCAGCAGCGCCCTAAACAATGAGTCTGCCAGTCGCAGGGATGCTGCATGAGCTGGGAATGGCGGCAGCCGCCCCCTCACGCGTTGCACGCATTTATTGCATGGTGTTGGCCGCGATTGCACCTGAATGCAGTGTGTCACTGTGTGTGCGGCGTGCGTGGTCTAACTGGACCAGCATGTTGCCGCAGGGCCAGCAAATGTATTTAAGATCCGGCAAAACTTGTCTGCGAGTGCAACTGCCACATGAAGCATTGGCAGTGCACAGCCATGAATGCATGGCGACTCATCCAGGGCCGCCTTGGGTAGCCGCATAAAAAGGAGCAAAACATTGCGCAGTGGGCGTTATGCGCCCTGTGTAGCCGTTATACTTGACCGTACTTTACATGGGCATGACCTGGCTGTGCTCGCATCGAGGATCGTACCGCCAATGAGCGCGCCGATGAGCCAGCGAGCACGCACAACGAGCGCGCGCAACGAGCCAGCGAGTGCGCCAATCACGTTCAACCGCCTGTACCCGCATGCAGCCATGCACCACTGGCACTTACAGCAGCCGGGCGCTGGGCAATTCCTACACCATCAAAGCAAGCCTTGCATTCTGCTTTCTTCAAGTAGAGCATCATCCAGACCATCCGTGCTGAAGGGACGCGGCATCGATATTGGTGCTGGCCGCAGGCTCACGCAGCACGCCCAGCAGCCCTCGAATGGGATGCAGCACCGATCGCAGGCCCGCTGCTCTGCCATGGATCAATGCCTTCATCATAGTTATAACCATGCTCAACCAAATAGTCTGCGTCGTCACCGTCATACTCGTTATACGCGGGCGAGTGGTCGATGGCTGAGGCCAGCAGGCGAGACAAGGCTTGTTTGTCAAGCTGGCTGACATGCTCCAGGAATTCCTCATATGTGTATGTATCATCTTTGTTCTTCGTGCGCCTGTAGTACGCGTGCAGGACGCTGGTGACGCGCGTCTGACTGAACAGCGGCAGGGCCAACCCGGTTCCGGAGCGTGTTCTGGTCGTCGCGTGAGGTTCGTCGTGGGAAAGCTGGTGCTGCTGCGAGTGCTGCTGCTCCTCGTCGAACCATTCATACTCGTACAGTTCCTGCTCGTGCCTCTGCTCCTGCTCCAGCTGCTCTTGCTGCTCCTCTGAACCGGCCACATCCAGCAGCCTGACGATGTTGGCGGGAGCGCTGTTGCGTGTCATGCTGCCAATTGCAGCCTGTGCAGTGCCATGCTCGTTCTCCGAAGCTGAGGTGGCCTCTGCAGCATGATGAAGCTCTGGAAGGTCGTAAGTCGTTGCTGCTTCCAATGCATCTGTTGCCGGCGCTGACAACGTCCGTGAGGAAGCGGACTTAGCAGCAGTTGCTGTAGCGCCTGCTCGTCTCCGCTTCAGCAACCGGGCCTCAAAGTCGTCTTGTACAGCGTCATGCGTAGCGGCATCCACCTCAGATGACTCCTTGACCTGCCGTTTGGTCTGCGCCCGTAACATTGTTGGCGCCCTGGCCAGGACGTGGGAACTGCCAGCCGGCAGGCCAGCCGCTGTTGTGTCTGACAACGGCAACCGCAAAGCTGCACTGTCACTGTCAAGACCGCTAGCAGCCAGAGAATTCAGGGATACGATGCGTGCTTGATTTGGGCCAGCAGCTCCATGCGCTGCTAGCTTTGCTCCTCGGTCTGCGGTGCGCGCATGCGTGAGGACGAGTTGAGTGTTAGCCAGCACCACACAGGACGATGCTGGCACCCAGTGCGTGAAGGCGTGCAGATTTATCAAGTTTGACACATTGACACGATGCAGTGTGAAGGCTTTTGCGTCATGAATGACAATTGCACGGGAACCGGGCTGCTGTTGCGCTCGGGTGCATGCACACTGGCGAATGCCTTGTTTCACCCCAAGCAGCCACAGAGAACAAGGTATGTTTAAATTACTGTTAACGTAGGTAAGATGCAGGGCAAACCTTTGTGGCTAGTGCGCAGCTCACCTTGCCGCAACGGCCGACAGGCGCAGCCCTCCAGCGCACCGCTGCAAACCATGCTCAACAAGGCTGCCAGAGCTTTCGGTGTCATCCACCCCATTGCAGATCCGTAAGATCTGCACAACGTGAATCGAGGTGCGTTTTTGTGTAAGGAGCTGGCAACAGCAGCAAGCCCCCAACTCCCAAGGCGTATGTCAGCTCGGCAGGCAGGTTGTCATGCGTGTATTGTGATATTGCACAGAAAGCAGGGTCAGATCCAAAGTAGGGCCGGCACAAACGACTTTGTAGGGTTAATGCGCTCAGGAGTCAGGACAATGGCTCTGCCTTTTGCATACAAGCATGATGACTTCAACGTACGGCTGTCCCGCGAATACGTTGGGCTGACAAGACACCAAGACTGATCATGATGTCAACATAGCATAGATCATGGTAGCACAGCACTGGTGTAGCACTGTCATCTTGTGTTCTGTTTACCATCAACTGCCTTAATACAACCATAGCATGCGTAAGGCTGGCAGCAGGCGGAGCATGTGTAAGTAGCCAGACTGACTGTGCAGGACAGGCATGCAGGACGTGTAGGGCAATCAAAAGAACTTGGAAATGACAGCTGGCAGAGGATACTGTCTGCCGGCTTTAGAACGGTTGTGGGTAGTGACATGGGGCGCGTGCTAGCTGCGCATCCTGGCAATATCCTGGCTTTGTGCAGTCACTTGCGGCACAGCCGAAACCTCAAAGTGGTGAACATGTTTCCAGCAAGGGACAGCATGTGCACCACATGCAGACCTATCAGCTGAAACGCTCAAGCACACAACTGGCACCTACCGCCGTGCAATGCCGAACAGCCAAGCTCCAGGTGAAATCCAGCTAGCATTGCCTCCACAAGCTGCGGCTTGCGCTGTATGCTTCAGTATAACGTGGGGAGTCACTGGCCAGATAGGTGGCAGTAAGTTCCATGCACCAACTTCTGCCGACCCACCATGCATGCGCGAGCGGAGTTGGTGAATCATGCACAGGCGTGTGCCGGAAGCACAAGCACACCAAGTTGATTGGCTGCACAGGACGCACGGCGCCGCTAGCGCCACAGCATATGACATGTAGGGTTGGGGAACCGAGGGAACACACAAAAGGCTGCCCATGCAGGCCATACAATTGCACTTGGTGCGACGGGGGTTGTTGGGATCGCATCCGTCAGACGCATGCAGGTACTGCATGGCCGGCTGCATGGCGAGAGCGCACCTTGGGAAGGGGGGGGGGGGCCGCAAAAGCCGCAGTT
>BDDA01000041.1:15912-85198 GCA_001662385.1 Chlamydomonas asymmetrica
GGCAAGGCATGGGCACCGCAAAACACAATGATGTGGCGACTGTGTGTTGGCCCAACACATGCCGGGTCGTGAGGACGGCACGTGGAAGCGGTACAATTCACCAGGCACGGCGCTCAAGAACCCACACGCAGCGCCCCAATGAACATGGCAGCCGGATCTTTGTGGTTTGTTGCTGTTGAACGCTTACAGTGCGGATTGCAGTTTACCTTGACGGCTTCAGCTGCAAGCATCCTGCACAACACGTCCTGCATACGCGGCAGTGGGGTTTCGGATTGGCCAACTTGCGGCAACTATCTATTCCGCCACCTGGTCATAGCTCGGGTAACTCAGTGATCATCCTGCCTGGCAGCCACTTCCAGCATGCATGCCGCCAACTGCAGCTCAGCCTGCGCAGTCTCTAGCCCATGAGCTAGCGTGTGGTACCACATTGCGTGGTGGTCATTGCGTGGCACGTCCTGGCTGCGGCTGCTCTTGCTATTGAGGCTGGCAGCACCAGCGCTGACGCTGCGGGACGCGCCTGCAGCAGCGCTCTGAACAGTGAGGGTCCCTGATGCAGGGATGCTGCTTGGGCTTGCAATGGCGGCATCTGCCCCCCGACGCGTTGCACGTGTTGCAGGTGTCACGTCTGCTGCTGCCACAGCAGCCCGTGTTGCACCACTGCCAGGGGCGCCAGCGTGATTGATTCCGGCAAGCACAGACTGTTGCTGCAGCATCAGAATGCGCCTTGAAGGCCGGCCGAGCTGTGCCGGCTGCTCTAACCGCTGCATGTAGCGTTGGCAGCGCACAGCCATGCGGGATGACTCATCCTGAACCGCCTTGGGGGCATCGGCATCAACGTGGTCCAGCTGCAAAATTTGATCTAGGATCGTACCGCTGAGCTCGTCCAGCTCACCGATCAGTGCAGCGATCACATCCAGCTGCCCGTCACTGCCCAGCATTCCCGCATGACTGATGCTGCTGACAGCTGCCGTTAGCGCACCTCTGTCAGCGTCCTGCTGCGCCTGCACTGGCTGATCACGCCCCTGGATGTCCTGAAGTAGCGTCTGGCTGCTGATGTGGTCCGCGTGGCGCTGCAGCGTGCTGCTGCCTGCTGCATTTCTCGCAGCTGCACTCGCGCCCGCCGCCACCACCGTACCGTCGCTCCGTATGCGTGTGGCCTCCTCGGAGCTCTCAGGATGCGCATCAGCACCACCAGACTGTGCAATGCCCTTGTCAAAGTGGTCCCTACCGCCGGAGGGTCCGTACGCATCGTTGTTCGGTTCAGTGTGCTGAAACTGGGCTGCCTGATGTACCGCACCGACAGCTGCACCAACAGCTGCACTGGTGACGCCAGCTGCTGTGAAGTGTTTGACGTGGTAAGCATGTGGCATGGCGAACATGGCATGATCGGCAACATCATCATCACCAGGTGGGTCTTGCTCCCGGGTGGATGCATGTGGTCGCTCAGGCTGCACCCGGCCCACACCCAGTTGATGGTCATCAGCGGATGCCGCAGCCAGGGGCATGGCAGCAGACGATGCCGATACAGATGGCAAGAGGCTGACCTCTGCAGGGAGATTGCCGTGTATTCCAGGGCTTTGCTCCCGCAAAGCATCCCTGCTGGCCAACTGTGGTTCGTTCCTTCCGCTGCGGACGACTGCGCCGCCAGAGTCATCACTGTCACCGGCAGCCCGCGGCTGGGAGGCCGCAGCAGCACCACTGGTGGACCATGGACTGCTGCTCCCACCACGATGCTTATAATCGTAATCAGCCATGGAGTCAGCAGCAGCATCGTAGTCGTATACTCTATAAGCTTGCGGGTGGTCGGCTGCTGAGGCCAGCAGGCGACACAGCTCCACGTCATCAAGCCGGCTGACGTACTCCAGGAGATCATTGTATGTGTACGTGTCATCTATGTAACTGATGCGCCTGTAGTACTTTTGTAAAAGGTCGACGACGTCCTGCTCGCTGATTTCGGTGGTCGTGGTTCCGGAGCGCAAAGCAGTGGGCGACACGTCGGGGTGCTGCTCCGCCTGCCGTTGCCCCTGGTTGGGCAGCTGTTCTGCATTCTTATGCTTATAATCATAATCATACTCCTGTTCCAGCCTCTCCTGCATATTTGCCCTGTCCAGCAAGCTAACAGGGTCCAAGTTGTTGTTGCTCGCACTGGGGGTAATTGTGCCTCCAACGGCAGCGGCAGCGGGTGCAGTGCCACCACTATTTTTGGGTGCCAAATTCAGCCTGACAGCATGCCGTGGCTCTGTGAAGCCACGCGCTGCTGTCGTCGCCGGTTCTGACAGCCCTGATGACAGTTCTAATGACGCCGGCGTCGCTAGCGTCGCAGCACTTGCTGAAGCGCCTGCCTGCTGCTGCTCCGGAGACAGGTCCATAACATGAGTTGCATCGAGCATGGAGCTGGTTGAAGGCTCTCGTTTCAGGTCAGCAGCTCCACGCAAACTACTCAACTGTTTTTCTGCTTGGTCTGAAAAGTGAAGTGACAGCACCCGCAAATTCTCAGTAAGGGCCAGTTAGTATATGGCAGGCGTTCAGAAATATGTAGTAAGCTGTAAATGGTCTTGTGGCTAATTAGTGTTGAGGCGTGCGGGGCGGCACCAGCAAATTCTAGCCCTACGAGTTAGGTTGTTTTTGAAGAAGACACAATTAAGCATACAGCACATAAACATAACAGCTACTCATCAGGCACTTTACCTTGCTGCAGCGGTCGTGATGAACACCCTGCCAACGCGCCAATACCAATCAGCAGGAGGGTCAGCGAGACCGTGAAGGCTTGGTGACGCATTACGCTTCTAAAGAGGAGATAGATGCGCACACCACATGCAGCAGCGAACATGCAGGCTGGCTTGGTGGGGGGTGGACTTGTGAAACATTAGAAGGGTTGTGTGCGCACGATCAGGCTCTGGGCAGTCTGGGCGCATCAGCCCAGACGTGCATCATTCAGGCATGGTTTTCAGCATGCGGTCAAGGCGCTAGACGAGGTAGCCCTGTAGGCTCATTCCATCCAACCTGTTCCTGATTACACTGGCATGTTCGGTCTGACCCCGCCAGGCCCTTGACCCCAGTGCACGCTGTGTGAAATGGTGGACAGCAAGCGTATAAGGCGGCCTTTTGCTTGACGCCAGCCACATTGGCGTCAGCACTGGCCTGCTGCAGCACCAACCGCCACTGCCGTACATCCGCACATAGCAGAACGCACCGCATGCTGAGGAGTGTTGTGCGCAGCGGTTGCTTAGGTGGAACAACAAGCACCAACTGACAACTCTAAGGGTGTGGGGCGGGGCCATGCGGCATGTGCATGCAGCACCTGAGGCATCGAAGATGCAAAATCCTAATTTATGTGCAGGTATGCAAGGATGTGCCCCAGGCAGCCTGTCAGATGGTCATGCGTGTGCACCGCCGTAGCGTGTGTGTGTGGCTGGCTAGCAGCACTGCCTATGCCTACACGCGGCGGGAATGCACGCCTGACATTGCCAAGCCACGACGACGACCGTCAGCGGAAGCCACGTATGCTCAGGTCTGCACGCACTAGCACCAGCAGTGCACATCACCCAACGCTACACGCAGCTTTGAGAAGCGGCCTCATTCCTGGCCATCCAAGGTTCCTGGGCGCACCACTCATCCCGAGTCATCCACCATACCTAAAATCGCACAACCGATGAATCAAGCGAAAACCAGGGAGCAACGAGGGAGTTCGGCGGAACACTGCAAACCCCAAGTGCGTCAAAGCAAGAACATCAGACCATGGGAAATCACGATTTGGCCGATCCAGGTGCTGTTTGGCCAGGAGGTAGGGACTAAACTAATACTAAACGCAGGGCAAGTTCGGGCATGAGCCACCAAAAGTGTGAGCGGAGTGTCAGCATGGTGCGACACATGATGCGGTCGTGTGAATCAGGCGGGACTGAATGGGCAGCGGGTGTGCGTGGGATGGCAAGATGCAGTCCTGTGCACCAAGACAACATGTGCACGATCAGCATGTGGGTTTGCTGTGCATTATGTGATGCGATTGGCGTGCGATGCATGGAGGAGGTTGACGGCGGTTTATTTTCTTGGGTTGGTAGGTTTAGACAGCACTTGACGGTGCTGGCATGCGCTTGATGGGAAAGTGAGCGCACCGTATGAAGCATCGGAACGCTGAAGGCGTGTGAATGCATGAGGGAAGCGCCTCTCAACACAAACACAGAGATAGGCGGCCAAGATGTGCATTCAGTATCACACAGCTACGCCCAAGATTCCACTCCCACCACTGCTGGTTCTCAAACATCATGATAGCAAGCGCACTTGCGCTCTTGCGCAGCACATGAGGTTGAGGGGCCTGCCTCACAGCAAAACTGTCACAGCAAAAAATGACCACTACGATATGCCATGTGCAGCGCAGCCTGTGCCACGCACAAGCGATCATCGCAGACGCAGCTGCCCGTAGCTGCGCAGGTGGCTGCTGCTGCCGCCTGCGGCGCGCTGGCTTCCCTTAGCCGTGACGGTGGCACCTGCTGCTGCGGCGGTGTGCTTCAGCTCCTCAACCAGTGCATTTTGCGGGGTGTAATCATCCGAAGGAGTGGCTATGCGAGACATTTTCTCGCCAAAAGCGTATTCGCTGTACTCCAAGTAAGTGTCCTGAGACATATCGTAGTATGTGTCATACTGAGGCTCTGCATGGTGGGCCCCCTCCTCCCACCTGCCCACATGGTAGAAAGCATCTGCCGCGGCATAATCCAGGTTTTCGTCTTCGTAGTACGCCGGCAAGCTCTGCCTCGATCGGCCGAACTTTGCCAGCTGAGCTTCCACCTCCTCGTCGTCCGACCAGCCACCGTGGTACCATGACGTGGTGTCCGTACTGCGAGCCGTGCTGTAGTACAGATCATACTGCTCGTCCTCGTCCTCATCGTAGTACGCGGCATCGTAGAACGGGTCGTAGTACATCGCGTACCATCGCTCCATGTAGCTGTCAGCGCCATTCAGTGCATCATCACTCTCAGGCGCAGTGTCTGAATCGGGCAAGGAATCCAGTACTTGCTTTGTATGAATGGTGGCGCGGGGTTCGTCCTCCTGGGTCGGTTGCGGCTCCAGCTTGTGCTGTGGGTGCGCGTGACGGCAGGGTGAACGTTGGTGGTCGAGTGCGCCAGCCTTCCTCAACTCCTCCAGGTACTCTGAGATGGAGAGAGGGTCGGCATCTGTCGCCTGGGCTCTTGACCGTAGCTCGTTGAGGTATTCAAAAATTTCGCCTGTGGCGTCAGTGTTGCCAGGCGCGTCGTCCCGGACGGCAACGGAACGGGTGTTGAAGCCTGCAGCACCAGCTGCCGCTGTGCTGCTTTTATGTGTCGTGGAAGTGTGGTGGCTCAGTTGTTGTTGTTGCCGTTGCAAGTCGTCCGCTGTGGAGGCCGCTGCACTGGGCTTGGTCGCTGACTTGAAGTGGCCTGCCCCGCGCATTCGTTGCAACATTGAGTCCGTTGCACGAAGCTTTCGGCTGCTGACACCAGTTGCTGACAGGTCATGACTTGCGGGAAGGCCGTGCTCATTGCTAGCGTGTGCAGCAAGTGTCTGCGCTTGCACCGCTCGACTGTGGGATCCTGCACAACAGCAGAGACGGGAGAGCAGAGGCCAGCAAGTGCGTGTCAGCATAGCAGCCAAAAGCCTACAGCCGTCAGCTCTTTACGGGCTGAGTTGTTAGGCTAACGGTCGGTTCCGCTGACACCAGCAACGACTTGAACGTGGCTTTTGAGAGAGAGGCTTTGGGCCTGCTTGTTCAGTGCACACCGCAACACACACACTTGCTCACAGGGAGTCTTACCTGGCATCAAGCGTCTTGACGCGTCACATGTGCTCATGACCAGAAGCGCAAAACTACATATAAACACCAAGGCCGGTGGCAATGACGAGAGTTTGGACATCTTGACACGTACAACGTGACAGACTGGCAGTAACCTCGGCGAACACACAGAGTCAACACAGGGTCGTTGCTTGCGTCTTTGGGAAGGGAGGGTAGGTGAAGTCGTTAGAGGAGTGAGTTACGAAGCAAGAGCACAAACGGTGTCACAGTCACAGAGCAACGGTCAGGCCAGAATGATACCTTGTCTGGCACTGGCAGAGTGCGATGAGCTATATCAGCGCGGTTGTGCTTGCATGAGTAATGTGAGGGACCGATACGAGAGTTTGAAAACGATGCTCCCGTATGAGGAAGAGCTGCCCCTCCACCCTCATGTGCATATTGCTGCAACCATACCAAGTCTATCATCGCAGCTTTGGCTGTGCATCCATGTGTTCCTGCTCCCTGCACGTGTCAATGGGGGTCATCAGCGCGGTCACCCCTGTGGCTCCAAGGCCTATGTTCGCTTTTTCAAACGGCAGCGACTCGCTTTGGACCTTGCTTGCGATTGCAGAGTCAAAGCCTCCCCTGGGAAGCTTCGGCTCAGTGCGCTAACAATGGTTTCGTGCAGAGTCAGCAGTGCTTGCAATTGGCACGGATCAACTTTATGCGATAAAGCGTCAGAACTACACAGATATCTAGGTTGCAACGTGGCAACTGCTTTGCACTGCCTGGTCAAATATTTCTTGCTCCACCCACAGTGACGTGCATCTGAAGTCCCAATCGCCTCAAAACCAGGCTGGACTGCTGCAGACGGTGTACTGTTTCAGCTTGTTGATACCAATAAACGGTTATAAGCAAATCCATGGTTGTTGATGTTGCCAACCTGGGGTCCTCGTTCTGAGTCCAAACGTGACTGTGCTCGCCCAGTGCGGCATGGACCCATCTGAACGGAGAAGCAACCGCTGACACAGCCTTCTTTCGCATTCCACTTACGCTGTGATGTTGCCCAAGCCACCCCTCGTGTTGCCTGGTGCGCTTTGAGGAACACGTCGTCAGCAACAAGGTTCCACACTTCACGATGCAAGCACAAGCACTCGGCTGCGCCTCAAGTTGAGGACCACGCTCGCGCGTGCATAAGGTTATGCCAAATCAGAGGCTGTAGTTTCAGATTGTGGCCGAGGGCAGCATCTCAAGTTTCGACCTGCTGCTGTGCGCCTGTGTATTGTGCACGTGCGCACCCAACACTCCGGTTCAGCAGCAGGGCGTTCTTTGCTGCCATTGCAGAACGCGCTGTACATGCATGCCAGAGCTCCATGGCGGGCTGGGCTGGCCAGGACTTCCATGATTGCCACGTGTCACACGTTGCTGCCAGCAGGGCAGGCCGATGCATCGACGGCCCCCCAGCCCTGCGCTGACGTGCATGCAGGTGCATTTAGGCACACGCGCAGGCGGAGTGGCCACATGTAGTGCGGCAGCGTACGTACGGACAGCCACTGCCAAAAACATCGCTTTACCTGTGCATGGTAGGTACTGCACGCGTCTTTGCACGCGGCGCACCCCCCAAATCGCTACCTGCACAACCGCTCCACCACCCTGCATGCTGTGCAATCTGAGCATGGCCTAAACCGCAGCCGCATGCATCCTCCCCGTGGCGGCCAAGTTGCATGCACAATGCCGTAACTCTGCAAGTGATGCCGCTGCATACGTGCTTTTGTTGCTGCCAGCCTTGCGTCGTGGTAAGCGACGGTGTCACCGCCGGCAGCGCTAGTGGCGCGGTCTCCAGGCGCTTGCGCAGAACCACCGAGGGCGGGGCAGGCTGGCGGGCTGGAATGCAAGTACGGAAGGCCTGTGGTTACGCACGTGCAACAGCCAGCCCTAAACCAGTTGCCGCTTCCTCCGCATGCCAGCCCATGTTGCTGCAGTTGCATGCCTAATCATGCGGTCGCATGGCCTCCACTACATACAGCCGTCTACACAGCAGGTACGGCTCACAGTCAGCCCTCAAAGCCCTCACCCGTACAAGTCGGTTCCACACCAGCTACCAGGTGCACATGGGTGCATGCATGTGTCTGTAGCTGCATGTGCGAGGCGTGCATGTCTGGAATGGCATCCGCACTGCCATGTATATAAGCAGCACACAACCTACCACTGGTAGCTGCTCTCCTGCATGCTTGGCTGAACCTACCTTAGCTGCTCTGCAGTGTTCACATGAACCTCTGTGCGTTGTCCAAATCCACATGCTGGAGCCTGCTAGCTGCAGCCGTGATCCTTTCCTGCCATGCTGATGCAGCAGTTGGACCTCGGCTGCATGTATGAGAGCCAGTTGGCCAACTTCCTGTTGAGATGCTTGCAGGATGCTTGCATGGCACCCAGCAACCCCATGATGCCCACATGCGCGTCAGCTGGCCATGCTGGCCTAGCTGGGCGGATGCAGTAGCCAATGTTAACATGTGGCTATAATCCGTTGCCGTCCAAGCGGAGGCATTCATGTGGGCGTGCTGGTGCACCGTGTGCGGGCGCATGCATCGAGCTAATTGCGCTCCTCACTTGTTTGCAGCCCACTGCTCACACCGCTCCTTCATCACGTGGGATGACAGCAGAACGTCAGATTTGTGGTGGGTGCTGCAGAGACCGCTGTGTTTAAACTAGATGTGCTAAAACACCCGATGATGATGCAGCACCTGCAATGTCGTTACACCTCGGAGGCACTGCGACAGCGGCACAGCTGGTACACATGATTATTGCATGCATGACTGCATGTAAACCTGGGCGCAAGTCACCCACACCCACACCACACCACACCAGACACGTCGCCACCCTCAGGTGCAGTTCCTACCCTCACGCATGTACACTCTGCACGGCCCCAGGGAAAGCACACTGCATGACCCCGCGAGAGCACAAGCTCTAAACACGCGCCGACATCTTCCGCACACCACAACACGGTCATGGACTCTTCGACATCCATGCATGGCCTGGTTGGCCAAGCCATGCCACGTCAATCCATCCATCGATCACTGCCATCTAGACTGTGTGTTACCCGTTTTCCAACACCAATTCAGCCCGATGCATGTTGCAGGTTGGCGCAGGTTGGCTTGCATCACCCTCAGCTGCACCATTCAACACCCCTCTGCAATTCTTTCGCCCCTCTTCAGAGGTACAGATAGCCCACTACGTCCACCGGCACAGGTTGTGCACTGTCGTTCTCAAAATCCTCTGCTGGGCCATGG
The DNA here is from genome assembly GCA_001662385.1 of Chlamydomonas asymmetrica. NCBI lineage: Eukaryota > Viridiplantae > Chlorophyta > Chlorophyceae > Chlamydomonadales > Chlamydomonadaceae > Chlamydomonas > Chlamydomonas asymmetrica. Next base: position 24,943 of record BDDA01000041.1, read on the forward strand.
CCTAGTTCATTCAGCAAACACCGCATGCCAGCCTGTGCACCCCTTCACAGTCCATGTGGTGATGTATGTACCGCACGATATCCATGAGATCCTCATCATCCTCAAACAAACAGATTAGGCTCTTGGTGTGCGTCAGCACTGTACGCACCCTTAGCAGCAGTGAGCGCGTCGTCGAGCGCTGCCTCAGGTTCATCCTCATCGTAGGCGCCATAGTCTCTTGGTGAGCGCAGCCATTGCCACATCTGCAAAGCCGAACGCCAAGTGTCCTTGATATCGCTGTCTGTCAGCTTGGGTGATGTCACGCCTGGGACTGCTGCTGCTGCTGCTGCTGCTGGCGCTGCTGCTGCTGCCAAAGGCGAACCTGCTGGCAGCGGCAGGGCCATGTCGTCGGTATCAGCACCAGCAGCACCGTTGCCTTCGCTCAGGCCCAGAGCGTGCAGCATCATCTGCAGCTCCTCACCACTGAAGCTGTTCACAAGGTGCCTGATGAGCCCCAGCTTGTATCCAAAGTCATGGTCATATGCATCCTCCCATTGGTTACTGGCAGCGACCTTAGGGGTGTCTCTGGCGTCACTGCTGCTGGCAGAGAAGGCAGGACCAGCAGCGCTGTCTCCCAGCGTTTGTGCAGCAGCCTCAGCGGAAGCAGCAGGTGTCTCCTCATAGCCATCGTTGCCTACAGTCAGCAGAGCTTGGGATGTGTGAGGCCTGTCAATTGCAGTCAGTCGGCCGCCTGCACGAAGCTCGCTCGATGCAGCAGCGGCCGTTGATGCTTGCAGCTGTCGCCTTGCGCCGGTGTCTTCAAGGGAGCCCCCAGACATACTACCAGGCAAATTTTCTGGTAGCACGGTAGCTTGCACGGGCAGCCCCACCTCCCTCGTTGAACCTGCATGCATTAGCAACATCAGCGACGTGACAGCGGGGCCTGCAGCCGGACGGATGGACGCAAGTCACAGTGTGACACAGGCAACAGCACACAAGGTAGAACCTAATTATCATCCGGGTCTCGCTTCTCGGGGCCCTCCAGCCTGTGTGTGCAGGGCCCACCTGCCAGTAGACGTGAGTGCGCGCTTGTCGTGAGCAGTGCAGTCATAAGCACTGCCCATATAGGCCACAAGACAGCTTCGGCAGTGCGGTTCACCATCCTGAAGACGTGGTATGTGCCGTACCAGGGCAGGTGTGGACAAGTCAAGCTGATTTTATATTTCCACGCGCTTTTGGTTTACAGGTTCTGCTGTTTGTTAAGGTAACAGTTGTTGAAACATCAAGCAGTGAACTTCGCAGCAGCGTGGGAGGACGTGCGGCAAGGCAAACCATGCATGAAAGCTGTCTGTTCCAAGATTCTACAGCGGCATTGAACAAATGTGATGACTCCACGATGGCGGGGAGCTTTCGCCTCGATATGTACAACATGCACGATGACGCACCGCATGACGTGCTTGCACGCCTGGATGCCCATTAGACACACTTGGCCTGATCTTATACTCCGCACCTCACCACCCGCCCCCCTGGAGTACCCTGCGCAGACCGCAAGGCGGCGTGTGGGAAACTCCCCTTCAGCGCTATCAGCACAGGCGGCCGCCATCAGCACCAACACTGTGCGGCGCTCGCTGGCCGACGCAGCTCAAGTACGCCCAGCAAGCGGGGCTGGCTGCTGGAGTGTCCCCAACCACATCCCAATCTTCGCCCGTCGATGACAGCCCGCCTTGTGGTCTTGCCGTGTCCCCTTATGTCCTTTTACACGCACGCTGCGCATGGTGGTGTGTTGGTCGCGAGCTCGCCAGCGCAGTGCGCCTCCTCACTGCTCCGTGGAACCTCTCCGCTGCTCCGCTGACCCTCACCTCCGCCCGCCCGGCTCGTCTGGCAAAGCCCTAATGCTCGATGCCTTGCACCAGTGCGTGAGTCCGCACCCTGCTGCAACACCCCTCCTGTCCGCCTCTCCCGCTCATTTTGCCAGATTAAGGGCTAGTAAGGAGTGCCATTATAAAACAGCACACTGCTCAGCAGCACACGGCACCATTCACATGCGCTCAGCTTACAGCTCCCAAGCCGCTGCACACCTGCACAACCCATCCACCACCCTGCGCGTTGTGAGACCTGAGCGAGTGAGACCTGAGCGAGGCACAAGCGTTCGAGTTACAAGGCCTGAGTCCTCAAGCATACATAGCGCAACCGCATGACGCATGTGCTTGCACGTGGTCTGTGCAAGTGGGCTTCGCCATGGCCGTCACAGAAACGTCGTGTCGTTGGGCGACATTGGCAGTGGGGGCTGTGTTGCGGATGAATGTGCATGAAGCGTTGGGAAACGCTGAAAATGCTGTATGTGCATTGTAGATGCAGAACGCACTTGCTTCAGCGCTCGGCATAACCAGCGGGAACTGTCAGGTGTTCTCTTTAGCATGCGGTGATGCGGTACATGGAAACATGCAGCAGTGCATGCATGGCATATGGATGCATACGCGGGAGCGCATGCAACAGCAACACAAGCGCAGATCAGCTGGGTCAGTCAGGCAGGTGAGGCTCTGAAATGCGCGCAAGGCTGCGTTGCCTTAACACAGGCGGCATGCAAATCAAGGGGTCCAACATCGCAGAGGCTACAGTGGCATGCAAGGCAAGTGACTGCAGCATCGCAATTTTGGGAACGCATGATGATAATTGATAATGCCATGCAAATAGCTTGGTGAATCTGTTCTGCTCGCCTGGTTCCCATCTGGGGGGCGCATGGGCCGTTTGGCCGACACGCTCCTGATGTAACATAAGGGGTTGGCCACATAACAACAAATGGCTCAGCACGGATACCCCCCCTTGCCCTGGCTTTCTTCATTTGAGATGCGACAATGCAGTGTCGGCTTTGGACACCCCCCATGAGTGCTGCCCTGGGCCGCTGGCTGACAGATAGACTGTGTAGACCGTGTGTGAGCAACAACAACGGTACAGCTCAAAGCAGTGGAGGGTAAGGAAGCAGCACACTGACACAGCAGGCAGGTGAGGTGGGGCTGTGGGGACGCCCTGGCAGTTGCATTGATCCAATAGCTGGCCTGAAACTCCTCCATGCACGCTAGCTCGCACAACTGGCATGCTGCAATTGCAACATGCGCCAGCGTAGGTGCTCACCTTGCAAGCGGTGCATCCATGTCAGCTTAGGCATGGCGCAAGCTCATTTGTTCTTGACGGGAACGGCTACAGGCTAGGACACCGCTGCCAAGGCTCATCACTCAGTCCAAGCATTGGTCACCATCAGGGCACGGTACACCGTACAGTCCGTGTGCAGGCGCATGCATCGATGCCGCCCAAACGATTTTGTGGCATGCAACTCCTACCCTTTGCACGCCAACATCACATCCACATCATGATGCACCTGCTATGTTGGACTCGCTCTCAAATCAGGACAGATCATCGCCGTAATATGATATTTTGTCATCTGTTGCGGATTCGCACCCAGTTAAGACTTCGTGTTGCCATTTCATCATCTGTCGCCATTTGGTCATCCGTCACTCCTTCATGGGTGATGTACCGCGTCATGACCTCCTCGTATGCACCCTCCTCAATCGCACCGCGCTCATCATGAGACGCGCCAGGACCATACACACTCTGAGCGTACTCAACGGCAGCGAGCGCATCTTGGTACCGATATGCATCCTTGTAATCCTCGTCATATGTGCCGTCGTATGAGCTCAGCCAGCACGCCAAGCTCCAAGCAGGGCGTTGAGATCAAGCGGCGCCTTGCTGCCAGCGGTGTTGATGTTGGGAGCTGTGCTGCCACCTGCTGCTGCTGCTGCTGCTGCTGCTGCCACCAACGACGGTTGAACTGCTGGCAGCTTGTCGGTGTCGGCGTGGTAATCAATAGCGGCAGCGCCGGTGCTTTCGCTCGGGCCCAGAGCGAGCAGTGCTTTCTGTAGCTCCCCACCACTGAAGCGGTGCAGAATGCCGGTCGTTCTGCAGGCTGGCGACAAGCTGCGTGACGAATTCCAAATAGGGGTCGGTCTTACGTGAAGAATCGTCCTCAGAGTCGGGCCTGAGATAGTCATTGTAGTCGATGAGTGCGCTTCTCGCCTGTGAGGTATCAGCTGGCGCTGCAGGGGGGGCCGTGGCCAGCAGGGGCGCTGTACTGCTGCTGCTGGTGCTGGTGATTGCAGCGCCAGCAGCGGCGCCGCGGTGAGCTCCAGAAGAGGTGTGAGCAGGGATGTCCTGAGGACCAGTCCTGCCTGCATCAGGCAGTCCTGCCGCGTCAGGCTTTGCAATTGCTGTCAGCCGGCCTGCACCACGAAGCACGCCTCCCGCAGCAGCTGAAGCAGCAGCTGATGCTTGCAGCTGCCGCCTTGCGCCGGCGTCTTCAAGCGAGCCCCCACACATGCTAACGTGCGTGTTTGCCGGTAGCATGGCGCTTTGCACTGTCAATCCCATCTCCCTCACTGAACCTGCACGCATCAGCAACATCAGCGACGTGACATGCAGGCCTGCAGCCAGATGGATAGATATGGACGTAAGCCACTGTGTGACATTAGGCAACAGCACACAAGGTGAGTCCTAATTATCACCCAGTTGCCGCTTCTCCGTGACCCTCCAGCCTACGTGTGCAGGGCCCACCTGCCAGTGGACGCGCGCTCACGCTTGTCGCCAGCAGTACAGTGACAAGCACGTGCACTACAAGCCCACAAGACCGCTTCGGCGATGCGCTTGACCATCCTGCAGACGTGGTATGTGCCGTCAGAAGTCAGGTATGGCAACTTATGAAGCTGGTTGTTAAAAATTCCAGGCGCCGTCAGTTGATATCAGGTTGGTATCAGTTAGTGCAAATCAGACAGTGAACTTGTCGTACCAGTCAGGTGTGGCAAATCTTGCATGAAAGCGCTCTGGTCCGAGCCTCTATTACGGCATTGAACAAACGGGGATAACGCCATCCCTGGGCGAGAAACGTTTGCCTCGACATGTAAGTCATTGGACAGGTGGCAAGGCTGATGGTGAAACTGAGAACCAACCACAAACCAATAATGCCCCCATGTATAGTGAATGCATAGTCCCAGAAGCACTATTGAGAACCAGCAGTGAGCTAGCAGCCATACCCATCCAGCCAGCATGGACCAGCAGCCGCTACGGCGAGCCCACACCCCGGCAGGCGAACAACACCAAGCTGAACCAACAACAAGGCAGAGCAGCCTGGAAATGCAATGTGTAGGGTACAAAATAAATTTGCACCACAGCTGAGAGACGCATCGTGGCTGGTGCAGTTTACGAGTGCCCGTTGCGCTGTCCAGCCCACCACAAACGTATTGCACACGCTCATGCCGGACCCCAGCGCCGAGTAGGGACAGGCACAGGCAGCCAAGACTATCAAGCAGTTACTGGAAGGCAGGGCAACACAAAGAAACCATACCATACGCGACCTGAAGGGGCTGAGCGACTGAAGCTGCGGCTGCAGCGTCGTCCTGGCGCTGTCCGTAAGAACTGAAAGGTCACCCCGGGGCCGCGGGTGGACGCAAAGCAAGCCGATACGTACAACATGCTCGCTCGACGTGTGACTTGGCATATTCAGAGGGGGGGTAAGCAGCTTTATCTTGCCCCAGACTTGTTTTGCAGCATGCAGGCTGCACAAGTGCACCACCCCAATGGCCCATGCGGCGCACTCACCGCACCTCGCCACCCACCCCCCTGGAGTATACCCTGTGTAATCCGCTAGGTCGCATGTGGGTAACTCCCCCTCACTGCAGGCGGCTGCCATCAGCGCCGACACTGTGCCCCGCTGCCTCACTGACGCAGCCCAGCAGGCGGTGGGGCTGGCTGCTGGAGTGTCCCCAAGCGCATGCCACGCTTTGCCCACCGATGGCAGACCGCCTTGTGCGCCTGCCTCGTTCCCGTCTGAGTGTAAGACCTGATCATGCGTAGGCAATGTTCTGCCCGCGAGCCCGCCAGCGCAGTATTGCGCCTCTCGCTCCCAAAGGGCCTCTCTGCTGCTCCGTTGACCCTCCCATCCGCCCGGCTCGTCTGCCACTGCGCTGCTGGTCGATGCCCCTCACCAGTGCCTCCCACAAGTGGGTCCGCATGCAATCCTCTGCCGGTAACGGCACTCCCATCCGCCTCTCCCGCTTGTTTAGCTTGGTGAAGAGCGGTCGCGTACGTAGGGAGAAACACTGCTCAGCAGCGCACGCCACCATGCACTTACGCTCAGCTGCATACCTGCACAACACATCCAAAGCCCTGTACGATGTGAGACCTGAGCGAGTGAGACCTGAGCGAGGCACAAGCGTCCGAATTACAAGGCCCGAGTCCTCGCACACAAGCACATAACGCAACCGCATGGTGCCCTGTGTTGGCGTGCGTGAGCAAGTAGGCTTCGCCATGGCCGTCACAGGCGGTCCAAAACGCAGGGTTCAGTGCCAAGATGAAATAGGGTGATGCAGTACATGAATGCAGTACTGTCTTATTCTGGGTTGTGTTGAATGCTGCAAGCGTCATGTTGTTAGACGACATTGTAAGCGTGGGAGGTGTTGTGGATGAATGAGCATGCAACGTTGAGGAGTGCTGGAAATGCTGTATGTGCGCTGCCAGATGCAGACCGCAGCTGCTTTAGCGCATGGCATCATCACCGGCAATCATCAGGTGTTGTCTTCAGCATGCGGTACATGGAAGCATGCAGGAGTGCATGCCTGGCGTATGGATGCATATGCGCAGCGCATGCAACAGCAACACAGCTCTGATCGGCTGGGTGATTCGGACAGGTGAGGATCTGAAATGGGTGCGAAGCTGCACTTATACTGAACATGGGAGGCATGCAAATCAAGGAGCCCAACACCACAGAGGCTACAGTGGTGTGCAAGGCAAGTGTCACGCACCATCGGAACGCATGATCATAAATAGGTCGTCCACCCCCATTTGGCCCTCTATTTCTTCATTCGGCATGCAACATTTGGTCGCATGATATCCTTGTATGAACAATCCTCAATTGCATCGCGCTTATGGAGCGCGTCAGACCATATGCACTGTCAGCGGCAACATTTGGTCTGGTGACCCCCCACATGAGTACCGCCCTGGTCCGCTAGCTGACAGATAGACCGTATCGTGCGTAAGCAACAGCGATAAAAACCCAAACAACAGTACAGCTTTAAACACATTGGAGGGTAAGGAAGCAGCGGATGGAGACAGCATCCAGGTAAAGCAGGTGCAGCGATGGGGCTAGCTAGTGGGACCGCCCTAGCAGCGGCGTTGGTCCAAACAGCGGACTCAAAACACCTGCATGCGCGCTCGCACAACTGGGACGCTGCGATTGCAACGTGCGCCAGCGCAGGTGTGCACGCACCCAAGCAGTTCACCTATTTCAGCTTCGTCATGGCAAGAGCACATCGCTCAGTCCAAGCAGTGGTCACGGTGTACCGTACAGCCCGTGATGCATGCGCCTGCGCCAAATCCATGCCCATATCTTTGCAGCACACGAATCCTAAGCTTCACATGCCGGATCGCCACAGCGCCACAACGGCAGCAATGTGGCTGCATGGGGCATCCGATGCGGCACTCGCAACGTCGCTCTATCCCGGACTCACTCTCAAATCAGTACTGGAGATCGTAATACGTGTAGTACGCAATTTCGTTGTCTGTTGCGTATTCCCCATCCTCCCAGATCATATCATGGATCTGATCCTCCACCGATACCGATGGCCCACTGTCATACTCATAATCCTCTAGGCCGAGGCTGACCCCATCCAGCAGCTGCACCAGCTGCTCCACTTCTTCATAGCCCATATGACTCATGTACCGCATGAGCTCCGCATACGCACCCCCCTCAATCGCATCGCGCTCATAGGACGCGCCAGGACCATCTGCAGTCTCGTAGTATGTCGCCTCGTTTGCATGCTCGTAATCCTCGCCGTATGTGCCGTAGTATGAGCTCAGCCAGCGCGACATGTCCAGCCAAGCTCCGACCAGGGTGTCGAGATCAGGTGGCACCTTGCTGTCGCCACTGGTGTTTGGCTCTGTGCTGCCGCCTGCTGCTGCTGCTGCAACCACCGACGGCTGACCTGCTGGCAGCTTGTCGGTGTGGCCATCAGCAGCTGCGCCGGTGCGTTGGCTCAGGCCCAGAGCGTGCAGCAGCATCTGTAGCTCGTCACCACTCAAGCTGTTCACGAATTGCCTTATCAGCAGGAGCTTGTCGCCAAAGCCGCGCTCGTACGCTTCCTCCGTTGAGCTGCTGCCCTGCATGCGCGGCTGGGCTGGTAAAACTGACGGCGTGCCTTGGTGTTGCCGGGCTAATTGCCGGTCGCTGTCATAAGTGGCACCAGTAGTGTCGCCAGTAATGACACCAGAAGAGGCAGCAGCACCTGATGCCTGCGCGCTCTTGGGCTCCATTAGCCTCTCCTGCTGCCAGGGTTGGTCCGGCTGCTGGCGCGCGTGCCACTCGTTGCGCACGCTGGCAGCAAGCTGCGCGGCCAGTTCCGGATAGTGGTCAGGCCCACTTGAAGCGTCCTCGCTGTCGAGCCTGAGTTCGTAGTCATTGGAGCCACTGAGCCGGTTTCTCGGCCCCGGTGAGATATCAGCTGGCGCTTCACGGGAGGCCGTGGCCAGCAGTGGCGCGGTGCTGCTGCTGCTGGCGATGGTGACTGCAGCAGCGGCGGCGCCGTCAGAAGAAGGAGCAGGGATGTCCTGAGGACCAGTACTGCCTGCATTAGGCAGGCCTGTCGCGTCTGGCTTTGCAATTGCTTTCAGCGAGCCTGCACCACGAAGCAGGCCTCCCCCAGCAGCTGCAGCTGCAGCTGAAGCAAGGAGCTGCCGCCTTGCGCCGGTGTCATCAAGCAAGCCCCCAGATATGCTAACGTGCGTGTTTGCCTGTAGGGTGGCGGTGTGCACAGGTAGTCCCACCTTCTTCGTCGATGAACCTGCAGAAAACCGGCAGCAACACCCGCCGACGCGACACCACGCACGCTCAAGTCAGCGCAAGGGTATACAACACCACATATAATATAGGACTGATGTTCATGCTGGCTCAACGCAACACATTACAGTTTTAAGTTAGCCTGATGACGATACCACAGCCTAGCATGCTCAACTTGCGTTTTGCATCTGTCGTCGTGCAAGTTTGGCGTGCCTCAGCAAGCTGGTATCAAAGGCCTTGTGGTTTGTTTGGACAGGCTTATAGCAAGGAATCAAACAAAATTAATCTGTCAGCCCATATGCTCTGTTGACTCACCTGCCAGTGGGCGTGCACCCACGCCCGTCGCAAGCACGGTGACAAGCAACGCCAAGGTGACTGCCCCGATAGCGAGCTTGAACATTGGACAGACGCAGTATGTGTTTCTAGGGCAGTAATGGTCCAACGAAGCTGCGTAAGGACACCTCAAGCGCTTCCGAAAAGCAGGGCAGGTCGCGTGCTGAGTGGCGCTGTTGCGACGACAGACGGTATCCAAGCAAGGGTGGGTGTGAGCTTTGTGAATGCCAAACCAACTCAAATGACACCAGCTGTAGTGTCCACCATCTCTTATACGATTTCTGGACTCCAGTCCTGTCTGATTTCGTGCTCACATCCTAGGTCACATCCGGGTCCCATCACGAAAGACGAGTCACACCACCAACTACGCCGCTACCCGTATGCAGCACCACCACCAGCACCAGCACCTGACTACTCAGTGAACAGTGAACATACCCCAGGGAATCCCACGAATGATTGTATGGAAAGAAACTCCACGAACTTTGCTCACAGCAGCGCTCCGTATTCTGGTGGATTTGGGTTGCCTGCCTTGCTCGTTCAAGGACCACACGTCTTGCCTGAGAGATGTCAAGGGCAGCAATAATTCCATCTCATCTACGCAGTTTCAGTGAGTCCTTGGCTTTCCGCATTCCCACGGTTTTGGCAACGTCACTTTTCTGGGGCCTGTTTCGGTCGATTACCACCATATCACAACCTCACGCAGCTCTGAAGCTATGAAGCACTGATTTGTGGGCAGCCCGCTTGAGGTTGCACCATACTGGCATGAAGCAGTGCGACCAGTACTCGAGTTATGGCAGTGTGGCAGCACACTTTGCTCAGCTCTAGACTCATTAGCGTATTGCTCAAATGTTTCTTGTGATGGATGGGTGCAACAGGCCCAGTTGCTCACGACTGGCCGGCCTTGGGTGGCCACTGACCCGGCCACCTGTTGCTGGGAGGCAGAGGCGAGGGCCGACTGAAAGTCACTTACACTTATAGTGGAACCGATACAGCACATTTCGGCATGCATTTTACTGGTCTTGCATGAGTGAGCAGAAGTGCACATGTCCGTACCAGGTCCGTACATACCACACTGAGTGTTTGGGACAAGTCCGGGTTTGCATGGTGGGACAGCGAGATACAGGAGGCACAAGGTATGAACAGGGCATGAATTTCAAATTTGCATGAGCACATTATTCAACAACGTGAGGCGTCAGGGTGTAGGGCGGAATTTCTGGGTGCTCGGTTATGTGCTGATGTGAAGGGGAACAGAACCGAAACCAGCTGGACTGAGAGACACAAGAACAAAGCAACCCAAGAGACAAAGGCATGAGTCACTATATGTCTACGTATTTGATGTAGGATGTACCTGCTACACTTGCTTGCTACGCAGGGCTGGAAGCGCCACAGGTTGGTGCATGGTGATGATGCAGAACCTGTCGGTGCGGCGAGGCCATCTGCAAGACTAGTTGTTGCGCAGGGCCCCAAGCAATGCCTGATGGATGTGTCACCTGGCGCGCTTTGACTGTCTCACACCACCTGACCATCGTGCAGTGCCTCACTTTTATGTCATGCCCCAACACGCGTCGGCGTGTCCTGCAATCACGGCAGCAGCCACGTTCACTGCGCCCATGCTGCAGCGTGGCCTTCCACCCGTCTCTGTGCGGCATACATACGGTATGCAGCACTGGATGTTGCACCCGGCGATTTGCCATGGAGTATTGTGGGACAAGCGATTTAAATGGTAGGTATGGACGGCGATGCGACACGCAATCAAAACACGCACGCCAAAAATACATATGCATACGCAGAGGCATGCATGCAGCAGGAAGGTACGGACCAACGAGTCTGACAAGGCAAGTGCCAAGTGATCGTCACAGGCTGAGACTGTCGTTTGTTCCTTGTGTTTGGGTCTGCAGCCTGGAAATGGACAGTGTAAGGATGCGGTGTGTACGCGTGAGCATGGTTTGCGATAGGAACGCTTGTGCAAAAGTGTGTGGATCGTTTTGGGAGGAGTGGGCAGGCTCGGCAGGTCTGGTTCCCTGCCGGTCACAACCTGCCAACTCATACACTCATACGGGGCATGACGCTGATATCGTATGTGAGCTGATTCACACATGGTCACCTGCATATGTGCACTGGCGTCGTGCATGTTGTGGGTGAGGGCGGACATAGCGGACAGGCATGGGTAGGCAGAAGCGTGCAAGGCGGCTTGCACGCACACGCTGGCCCATAGCCAGTCGACACCTGCTGGGGCGAATGGGCGGTCGGGGTACATCGGCAAACGACTGCAATGAACAGCATCAGAGCATCTATAGGTGGAGCCACTACCACACCAAATCTTTTGCAGGAGCATGTAACCTGCAACGTCACTTGCACCTGCTGATGGAGAGCGTCAGCGTGCCATGCCGCATGCTGTGCCTGGCCCAGCCAGCCAAGCAATGGCGTTCTGTTGCACAAGTTTAGTGCCGGGGTGTTGGTGTTGGGTTATCACCCAACAGCTCAACCCCAATGCAGCACAATTGCGGCACGCACGGTTCAGGTGTGGCCAGGTGGGTTTGCCCCTGCAGCTTTCAGCGCTGATGCTTCAGCATTCACAGGAGCATCACTGCATCACCTTGCAGTCACCAGGCATTCCGTAAGGTTGGGGGATTAGGTCTGAGCTGAAATGTTCAGCGCTTGGCGGTTGACACCCTCGGTATGGCGAATGGGCAAGTTGAGAACTTGAGATGCTACAACGTGTACGAGATGTTGAACCTGGGAGAAGCTGCTTGTTGCTGCATCTCCGTAGTTGCATGCAAAGCACCACAGTGCAGCGCTTGCCGCTGCTGGCAGCTGTTGATGGGTCGCCTTAATCCACCAACGCAACCAGTAGTGCAGCTGGGCACAAGCATGCGGTAGCCTGTGGCAGACTGTGCTAGGTGGGGTGGGGGTTCTGTCTGAATGCAATATGCATGGGTGCACTATGCGTTCCTCTCATTTTCCCTTTGTCAGCTTGCCACCCTATCCAATGCTACACAAGCATGCATTTATTTGTGAATTCCAGGCGGAGCAAGGGCCAGTGATTACAGCTGGTTTCTGCTGTCGGGGGCAAGCAGTAAGACTTCGCAGGTGTGGGCGGCACACCTGCTACTGTGCGGCAAGCAGGACTTGCATGTAATGTGATCCAGCAATGCTGCATGACGTCAGTTCACGTGTGTGGATATGCGTGTGCGCAAACTGTGCGATCAAGGGTTAGCCGTGGCGTGATGGTTCGTAAATGCTATAATGCGTAATCCATTAGGTTGGGCAGCATTCAGGGCAGCATTGAATATCATGAAAAACGTCGAGGATTGACATAGCGATCATGGAATTTTACAATACCGGTAGATGCGTGGCGAAAGAGAATGTAGAGAAGAAAGAACGTAGCGAAATATAAAATGACAGTGCTGCTTCACCTACGTTGAGCAGCGCCTTGCTCGTTACACTGCCCGTTACACTGCTGCAAGCACAACGCTTGGGATGCTGGCATCCATCACCACCAAGCACAGCTGCCTCAACAGCATGCTGGTACGGGATTGCCATTACCAAGCAGGATGCCATGCGGGTGGGCAAGTTTAGGTCTCAGGTGCATGTGCGCCGAATGAAGGCTGGCGAGAGAGCGAATCAATTAAGGTATGTTACTGACCAAGGATGTGAATGCAGTGGAATTGCCCTGAATTCTAGGGCGCCATGCAGGCTGTGCAAGTAAGGCCCTGCACTACGTCTAGCTGACACCGAGATATTCATGGGGCCGAGCAACGACCTCCGAGGCGGCCCCTTGAGTGCCACCCAGGGCCTCTACCAGCGGCCTTCCTAGCCCTCCTGAAGAACCATGCTTCGCAACAGCTGCCTCAGCGACGCGGCTGATGGCGGCTGCGTTGTCGAGGTGCTGCTGGCGGGCGTCGGCGTCGACGGCAGCACCGGACAGTTCCGAGCGGCGAACGTCCTGTTGAATGTCTTTGCCCTCAGAATACGACAGCATCGTCAAGATTGTTGCGAAGGCATGACCGGGCTCCATGTCTGAGAGGTGCTTGAGAGCCTTGTTGTTGTTCACTCGAGGCAAGCAAGGAGCGCCTGCGTGGGATGTGACGCGACAGCGTTCGCAGGTAGGGGCAGGTCGGTCAGAACTGTATGTGTAAACACCACGCATGTTGTGCTTGCATAAGATTTGTGCTGCTGCAAGACTGCAAAGCGCAGAAGGTGCTCAAGCCACGAGCCTGCACGTTCTACCACCCAGCAGTCGCGTCGTCAAGGGGATGCTGCTCAACAAACGTGCCAGGCCCTCCCTCAGTGCCCAAGAGACACAATTTAAGCCCTCAAAAGTTTACGTTCAGGTAAGCCTCGGTGTGTGTGGGGTGTGCTCTCACCTTTAAGGGTCAGCAGGCGCCTGGCATCGGAGCCTGGCAGCTGCACAGCCAGCAGGAGCATAAGCAGCAGGCCTGCTGCCAGCGTGAGCCCAGTGGCCTGTTGCTGAGCCATGGCCGTGCTAAAAAGTGGTTCTTGGTGAAACGTTTCAGTGCGTTGCGTCCTTGCTTGGGCTTGCGTGAGCACCACCTAGTTGGTAACGCACAAGGTCAGGACGTCTGCTGCTGCGCAGTTGTAGGAGCTTGTATCTGCACAGCAAGGTGTGAATGTAGGCAAGAGTGATTGTGAGCTGAGATGTGTTTGCTGCATGTTAAATAGACTTCTGCATAGGATTTTGGGTTGCTCGCCGACTCGACCTGTACACCACCTGTCGCATCATCACGCGAAAAAACCGCTGTCGGTCAACGGGCCATGCAGTGTCACATCCTGATACTGTAACACGCTGGTGCGTACAACTCTTATCACCACAGCAGGCTTGGAAGCAACGTGCTTGCTTCGCCTACTTTGATTCGACGTGACTGGCCTGCGTACCTCTAGTGCTCGGCGGTTAGCTTCAGAGCCTTTGCAGTTGATGAACGCTATGGTTCTGGCTTTAAGACGGCTTTGACAGGTCTGCTGTGCAACTGTGCTGAGCAGGTGGCTTGGCTCAAGTTACCCATCCTCAAGCACGGTATCTGAAGGCCTGAAGGTGTTGTAAGCTCAGCAAAGACACTATGGGAGCTCTTAGGCTTGCAGGTGCACATCGCAGCTGGCAAAGAGGTTTGCTACCACGCGTTTGGCCGGGGTGGACGTGCGGTTTTCAGCGCGAGCATTTTTGGGCCTTGTTGCAGCCGCATTACAGTCGCATTTCAGCAAACCGTTTCCGGTCGTTCCTGGAATGCCATGCCCGGGTTGCCCAGTTACATTGGGCTGCAAGACACAGTATACTGTGTTGTTGTGTCAGGGGTTGTGCGAAAAAGCGCATCGGCAAGAGAGGTAAGAACAACGAAAAAGCGACAAAAACTGTTTGCGTTGGGGTCACGGTTGCAAGTGCACAACTCAGCATCAAAACACTCAAAAATTCCGTGCATGAATAACGCTGCTTGCTTATGGCAGAAGGGTAACAAGAACGACTTGTGAACCACGATGAATATTTATGTCAACTCAGCAAGGTACAGGGATGAACTAGGTTAAATCTTCAGAAGCACATACAGCTTTCATTTTTGGTCTGAGGCCACTACTGTCTGCAAGGCAGGTGCTTGGCGACGGGTGTCATCATCTGGGAACTTTATCATGGGACGTCCGTTGTCGGCCTTGACCCCCACTTGGACGTTTGTACGCATGCCTTCCTCCTGAAACGCCTCCATCTCCATGTACTCTCCTGTCCAGGGCCAGCCCGCAGGTAAGAGGGCCGCGCCCAAGGAAAGTGTGGGCTGACCTGGCAGCCCTTCATTAGTGACCGTCAAGGGCATCGTAACTCGTTCTGCTGAGCCTGAGTCCTCACGCATGCTAACACCTGCTGACACAAGCAAGAAACACAGCACACAGTGTCAGTGCACAGCTGCAAGTCATTGGGGTGTGCATGCAGTGTTTGCTGTGTCAAATGTTGACATGAAGTGCCGAGCGTCGTTTGCACAAGGGTGCAAGCCAGTCCTAGGGCTTGAACCCAGAAAGGCAACTTACACCTTTAAATCAGGCTAGTGAGTGCAAAACAACATGCAAGCACAAGCCCCTGCTGCCACGCACTGCACTCGCGCTGTGGACACCACAAACTCTGCTCACTGACCTTTTAAGAGTGGTCGAGCCGCCAAGCTGGAGGATATTTGGCAGGCCAACACAACTGCTAGCGCCGCAAGCAGGCCTGTGAGTGACCCACACTTGTGTGAGGTCATCCGTGCGTTGTCGAGTTGAAGGTCGCGTGTGCGCGTTAATGGTTGAGCTGCAAGGTCGGCAGTAAGATACCAGGTGCAGAGCTGCAGACTTATGATGTGATGAACTGTTGTGTTTGAGTGGTTTGTAGGCCACTTGCAGGCATAGAAAGGAAAATGCCTTCAAGCGCCCGCCGTCCGTACAAATTCTAAGGGGCGGGGGAAATGCTTGACCCGCCACACGCCAAGCATTGACACTTTGACAGCCATCATAACGAAGCTTCCAACGTCCAAATGCATCCCACACCGTAATGTGTTGCAGTCATGGGCTCATCGGAATGGGACTGCGTCTGGGACTGCCTGTACGGGCATGGGTCCTGAACTCCTGAAACAAGCTGGCCACGTCATGTTGCTTTGGTGCAAGCCACGATATTGGTTTTCTGCCAGAAAGTCTGTTCCCTGACCCAGCCCTAACGCAGATTCCTGCAATTGGTAGCATGTGCAGTATGCAACCGACGGCCGGCACGGACAAATCTTCCAGACGGCCACCGCCTATGGGGAGTCAGGCACTCAGGCTTTGGGCATGTCCGCTGTGGAATTACGGGTGATGCATTCGGGCGCCGAATCTGTACCCGGTACCCAAGCCAAACCCCCAAGTGCTGCATACGCATGTGAAGTTGTGCGCACAAGCCAGTTCGCATATGCACCCGCTTTGCTTTGTCACCTAGCCAAGCACGATGCAAGATGTACACCAGCCTGCACTTGGCATGTGCTCGCAGGCGAGCTTGCGTGCTAATGCTCACATCACGAAAGACCGCCATCTGCGCCCCCGTGTCATGTACACCCACTTGCGTCTTGGCAGATCCGGCAGAGGCCCGACCCACCCGCACTTGGTTTTGCTGGCATGCATGTCCAGCGAACCGTGTCCTGGCAGGGCCAAAACCAACTGGCAGGGCTTACAATCACCATGGGCACATAGCGCATGCCAAGCAAGGAGTGTAGTTCAGGTACCAGTGGGGGTGCGATCAGGTGCAGTCCGGGGGTCAAGGCAATTGCGCAAGCTATGGGGAGCATCAAATACGCATGTATGGCTGTCAATGGGAATCCAGGTGCTATCTGACGGTTTAGGCGCTGGCAAGTCAGGGAAACTGGAAGAGCCGCCTGTTGCAAGGCAAGGGACGCTGTGACCGCGCCAGCGCTTGCATGAGTCCCTGCCACTGATTGACAGCATCAAACCTCCAACGCGGTGTGGGGGCAAGCGGCGCTCACACAGGGCGCACGCTCGCACCAAGCACCATGATCAGTAGTGCCGTGATAGTACAGGATGAAGAATGGCGTAGACTCTCTGTGCGTGCCGAGCGGTGCAAGTAGTTTGCAGGCCTGTTGGCTACTCCATAATGGATAAGCACCTGGCCGCGCATTCGCATGCTCAAGAGCGAGACGCCAAAGGAGAACACACTTATGCACGGAACCCAGTCATCGCACCGCGTCAGTGTGGCGGCGCATCTGTTTCAGCGCGCCGCAGCGTGGCTAGGCGTGGCACGCACACGTGTGCACACGCTGGTGCCGTGGGGAGGGTGTGGGAGGGCGGGCGGTGCCAGTGCGGAGGCGGTCAGGAGGAGAGTGGGCGGGGCAAGCGAGAGCTCATTTGTCAGCGAGGGCAGGTGAGGGTTGCAGCCGGGGAAAGGGGAAACACCCACGGCCCCCTCGCTTCCTCCCACCGTAGCTCTTGCAGGAGACGCAAGCCGCGAGGCAGGCGCTTAGGCGTTGACGGGCGCAGCGATGGAGCGGAACTCCGTGCGGGCAGCGCCGGCGCCGACGCCGACGGCAGAGCCCTCGCCGCCCACGAAGATGTCGACCGAGGGGCGCATGGTGGAGCAGGTGGCCAGCGCGCGGTGCACCGGGTGGTTCATGAAGTGGTTGATGGTGTCGTCATCCGGCTTCGCGCCGTTGTCGAGCGCCACAAACGCCTGCTGCTCGAGGATGTAGTCGAAGCGGGGCGCCCACTTGCGGCTGCCCAGGCGAGCGGTGTAGGAGCAGTTGTCCACCATGAAGGCGACGCCGCGTGCGTGCATGTAGGGGTTGAGCGAGTCGACAGCCTCGATGATGGACTCGTTGCAGATCTCGCTGTAGGGGTGGCCCTTGTCGGCCAGCACCTGCACGGTGGCCATCATGGTGGCCACGTAGACGCCGGCGGTGAAGGGGTTGAGCGGGATCTCGCTCTCCACACGCTTGGCGCGCACGGCCTGGCCGACCTGTGCACAAGGAAAGGGAAAGGGACGGGGGCAGGGCACGCATGGAGGGGTCAGTGCGTGTCTAGGTGGTAACCTCATGTACACACGCGCACACACATGCCTCCCAGCAACGGACCATTGAGCAGCTGTGGGCGTCATTTCAGCCCTGCCTCAAGAAATTGCGTGTCGGCACTCCTGCCGGTAGCCTCATGGGGGGGCATGCCCTCCAACAATGCTCCTTCCAGATACGCCAACGATGCATACGCGCATGATGTAGCCCGCAGAAAGCTCCTCTGCTATGCAGCATTTACGCGCGAAAGGAAGCTGAACCACCCAAGGTACATGCCAGTGTATAAATGAACACCATACATGGTGGGTTGCCGATATGCATGCGCACGTACCTTCCACATGGGGGTCTGGTCAATCTTGCCCATGGGGAAGCGGTCAAAGCGAGACACCGCCTGGCACACCGACTTGATCTCGTTGCCGCTGGCAACGTCCTCGTAGCACTCGTAGCAGATGTCCAGGGCGGGCTTGAACGAGGCAGAGTATGCCTGTGGGCGCGAGACAAAAACAGAGCAAGTTATTTAGCATGCTGCAGTCCGTCGGCCCTGGCGTGTTGGCACTGCAGGCTGCAATGCGTTGCCCCCGTGGTAGCGGTCGACGTGCATTGCTGCGCATTGCTGCAATGCGTTGCACAGCTGTGTGCGGTGTTACAGAGCTGGACAAGCTGAGAGACCTCGTGTGTCATTGGACCGCAAGCGCATCGATGGCTGTGAGCGAAAAGGAAGCTGCCAGTTGTGTTGGCTACGCGGTGTATGTGCCATGCTGCTGCCGTTCTTGACATCCTGGATTACGCCACCGCACATGGAGGCCCTGGAAAATCGCCGCCTTGCAAACAGACTCCTCTTCCCGCTCGCGAAAAGTGTGCACCCGTACGTACGAACCACTCATCCGGCAAGAGCCGTTAGCAGAGCGTGCACCTCGGGGGGCTAAACCTCTTGCATGCTGGCGGCACCGCCTTGACATCAAACAAGGCAGCCACAATGCACATATTGCACCACCCATCAGCACGCTGACCCACCTCGCGGAAGATCTTCTTGTCGGCCTCGCTCAGGCTGTTGTACAGCGCCAGCATGCCCTGCGTGCTGATCACGCGCGTGATGGGCCCGGTGATGGACTCCACTGACTGCTTGAAGGCATCCTCGGGGCTGCGCATGCACACATATGCGCACACATGCATGTGTCACAACACGTACATTGCAGGCTGATCCTGTTGCGGTCTGCACTCGGGCTGGCCAATCAAAGGCCCATGGCCGCCCTTTTGAGACGTGCGGTACATGTATGCATTGGTGTGGCGCAATGCGGTATCATAAGACGCCATGCACCTGCGTTTTCTGCATTATGCACGGAGTTCAGTTCAGCAAAGCCTTGGCATGATGCTTGCACGGTGCACCATCAGGCATCCTGTGCCCTGCCAATCACCCTTCACCGCCCGTGGCACTGGTTGTCAACCGTTTTGATGCAACACAGGCGCTTTGCCACACCAGAGTTGGCGACTATGGTAGGCATATCCCATGCCGATGCAGCAACTGCTCAGTGCGCCTGGATGCACGCATCTGGATTTCCACCTTGGCAGGCAATTTTGAGCGCCCTGCTTTGAATCATTTGCCTGGCACAGACCATGAAGAATCAAGTGTTGCATGCGTCATGCAGTCGTTGCACCACTCACGTCATGCCCTGGCGCACGTAGCGCCTGTACAGCGCCTCCACCATGCCGTGCACGGCACCCAGCAGGATGCAGCGCTCGCCGTAGATGTCCGACTTGTACTCAGACTCCAGGGTGGTGGCTGTAGTGGCGCAGTACAAGTACCAGCAGGGCAATCGTGTCCGTTTAGGGGTGGATCGGGTCCGGGAGGGTCAGGATTGTTTGATGACACAATCCATTCATTGCATTCCCATGTGGATGGATCGCAGTTGTGGAATTAGCTAGTGGAGCCGGTTCGCTCAGCGCAGATCCAGGGTGGATCCGGCCCGGATCCACCATACGTGACCCACCCTGCAACCACTACACCCCCATTTTGACCTGGTGCCTCAAGTCAAGGTCCTGCAAGTGCATGCTCCTACAGAGGCAAGCGTGAACGGCCACTCACGGAAAGCAAAGGGAGCACCAACGCCAACCGCCCAGCCGATGGCAATGTCAGCAGCAGTGCCGGTGTAGTCCTGGTGGATGGCGAACGAGCAGTTGATGCCTGCGCCGTTCACCTTCTTGCCCTGCTCGTACAGGTTGCGCACGGACGGGCCCATACCCTGCACAACACCGACAAGCAAAGGAAAACCACACGTAAGTTCAAGTTTTCCAACCCCCGCTTTGCACACCCTGGCAGTGCGTTGGCCTTCAGGCCAGTGCATGCAGGCCGCAGCACGCAGTTGACGCTGGCGGTGGAAGCAGATTCGCCGAGCGGCTGAGCAGGAGCACGCACCTTGGGGGCAACCAGCACAACGTTGATGTCCTTGCGGAAATCCACGCCGTCGTTGCGCATGACACCCAGCAGGAAGCCGTGGCTCAGGCCCAGAGTGGCACCAGGCTTCATGGCCGCCAGGAGGCGGGGGTACAGCTTAGCCTGCACACAACACACACGAGACAGTTAGCAACAGTTAGGAATTGCAGTTGGTCGATTGAAACCAAGATCGTACATACGAACCCCCAGACTAAAGAGGCCAGCCTGATCCTCGTGGACACCATGCAACACGTTGGTTCGCTGAAGCCGGGCAGTGCGATGCAGAACGGGGACAGCGCAAGCCCGTGCGCGCTGGGGAAGGGCACAGTATGTGCCGCTGTACAGATATGCACTCCCTGCTGTTGGGCACAGTCCAGTGCCTCGTGCTCCAGCTGTGCAACGAGTACGCTGCACACCGAAGCCTGTATACGGTTCCACACGACAAACGACTGCTCGTGCCTGCCGAAAGATGGACGTAGATTAAGAAAGACCCCGGTTATCCACAGCTGCCCTTACAACAGGGCTCAATAGATAGCATCGAAGTGTCGGAGTGCCTCATGGTATGTTCCTCTTTGTATGGCTCACTCCGCCGGTGCATCTGCACCTGCCTGCTGCCGTATTGATTGTTCGTTCACCAGAAACGCGTGCCCTGCAGGCCGGTGAGCGCTGGCGTATCTGCCTGCTGGTCAGCCAGCAAGTGCAGTGCTTTCCCAGCACGGCTACGTCTGTTAACGCTCCATCAGGTCCCCTGCCGCACACTGTGCAATGTAGTAACCCAGATGCTACGCACCTGCGCGGCGTCTGAGATGAGGACGATCGCCAGGTCAGAGGTGGCGATGACGTCAAACACCTCACCCAGGGTGCCCTGGGCCTTGGTGAAGCCGCATGCCTCGGCCTCACCCCACGATGGTGAATCGGGACGCAGGCCAATCACCACCTTGGTGTCGGTGATACCAGCCTCCGCCAGGGAGTCGCGCAGGTTCTGCGCCTGGGCAGGCGCCTGCGAGCCCCATCCCAAGACGCCGATTTGCTTGACACCGGCGAACGCCTGCTTCAGGAGCGGGTACTTGTCGCGGCCGCCACGAACAATGTATTCCTCGCTGTCAGCGAACACCGCCAGCTCCTTCTTGAACACCTTGGTGTCAAAATCCAGGTGCACAGCTGCGTTGACGCGCAGAGCGCGGCGACCCTGGGCCGGACGCACCACAGCCCTGGGTGCCGAGGCAGCCTGCTTGGCAGTGCTGGCCTTCATTCCAAGGCTGGCCTTGAGCTGCATTGTCAACACGACCTAAGTACAACGACAGAGGGGTGAAATATGCTGTCAAAGCCTCAAAAGACAGGTCCAGTGCTGCAGCAGGCCCTCTCAACCCGGGGTCTGCGTGCGCAACTGATCTTTAGCATTCGTCCATGCGGTTTCGGCGATCATGGCCAAGTTGTTTAGCCAGCCTGGTTCCATGACTCTTACATTACGTTGGCAGACACGTGGACACCAAAACGGAAAGGTGAAATGTAACACGTACGTGTTGGGAACACGATTTACCACTCGCACCTTGAGGTCTGGCTCACCAAACTGAACATGTCGACGGAGCTTAGTGCTATGGAGGCTTTGCCTGCTGAATGTCTTCTAACCGTGCTTAGATTCCTTCCTGGCTCATGCCTGTTGGCTGTGCGGCAAGTCTGCAGAGGTGCGCGCGTTTCCCGCCCATGCAAAATGCACACAACCGTGCAAGTATTTCCTGCCAACAGCCTGCAAGGCTATTGCGCTACACACCTGGCTGAGCAATATAGTACGCCATATCTCCAGCACAACTGCCTTTCTCACAGCAGGGACTGCTGCTGCCTGGTTCAAACTCCGATGATGGAACAGTGCTGCGTGAACTCGCCAGTGAGCCACAGCTGTGGAGGAGCCTTGCGGTATCAAAGTGGGGTCATCACGTGCCTGTGGAGCCACCCTGCACTTCACTCAGCGTCCCGTTGACGTGGCTGGAGTACTGCCGCAAGCGATGCCGCACAATTATGTACGTCCTTTAACTATCGCGCTCAGCTTTGAACCGCACTTGAGTGTTCCGTCTTCAGTGTGGCTATCGAACTCCATTAAAAACAACTGCCTGGGTGATCCGCTTGCGTTATTTGCACTTGACATGGCCAATTGCCTCCTTGCAGAGCCGGCCAGCACGGTCCCTCCCCATTCAACCTCATCCAGGAGCAATTCCCTGAACCCTGGCAACTCATCGCGTGCTGCATACTCTGCAGGTCGGATGCGGAGCGAGTGCACGGTTGCATAGACCTGCCGCACGAAGTGGCCCGCAGGGTCGCTACAACCGAGCGCTAGCGAAATGCGTCACCAGCTGCCCTTTCCGACATGCACTGCGTGCGAACACTTGCATATGCCGCACCTGCCTGCTTGTTGTAAACCGTGCTTGATGCAACGATGCCATACCTCCCGTTTGCTGACATGCACGCTTTGTGCAGCCGCACCACTGGCGGTCCCGTGGTGCGCGGCGCGATCCGCTCCTTCCTGGACGACCTGTGGCCCACGCCCTCCGCGCTGCTTGACGCTACGGAGGCGTCGCCAAGCACGGTCCGCGACGCGTTGGCCCCGCTGGGCCTGCAGGATGCACGGCTCAAAGCGCTCCGCCTTAGCGCGGCGGCGTTCCTGCAAACGGTAAGCTTGTATCAGCATTCCTTAGGGTCCGGTTTATGGTAGCATGGAGCAAGCTGCCACTTGAACGGTTTCGCTCCAACAGCAGGCCGTCCTGCGCTCGGTGCCGTTTGTGTGTGGACTGGGTGAGTGGTGGTCATGCTGGCCTGGTGCGTTGGTGCAGCACAGTGCTGATGCGTGTGTGGGTTGGTGTGCTTATGCGCAGGACTGGGAACTGCCCTCTGAGTTCCATGGGTGTGGTGTGTTTGTGAGCGACAGCTGGCGCGCGTTCTGCCGAGGCGAGCTGAAAGGTGAGCCGCCAGCTACGGAGGGCTTGCACCGCATCAACCCCAGCTGTGCATGCAAAATGTGCACATGAAGTCCACCGCTGCTCAGACAAGCAACATGCAGTCCTGTGGTTGCATGCATGACCCTGTGTGGTGTGCACAATCAGGCCTCACGGACCCCACAATACGACGCTACGCCGCATGGATTGAGCGTGGCGCCGCCGCCGCCAACGACCGCTGCACTGCTGATGACCCGGCAAGCAGCGCAGCTGCTGCTGCAAGCGCGAAAGCAGACGGGTGCGGCGCCGCCCAAACCGCACAGATGCCACGCCTGCGCAGCGGCAAGCGCGCACGACCTGAGGCGGAGGCAGCAGCCGGAGGCGGCAACGCACCACAGCCGCAGGAGCAGGAGCAGCACCAGAAGCAGCAGGGCAAGCGCGCCCGCGCGGCTGCGCCCGCTCCTCGCGTCCCCACGCGTAGCTCAGCTCGCCTGCAGGCGGTAACTACTGCCCACGCACCACACGGACACAGCGTTATCGCCCAGAACAAACACGATGCAGACGCTGTGGCAGCGCCCACACCCAGCTCTCCATCACCTGCTGATCGGGCAACGCGCGCTAACGCATCCAAGCGGCAGAGCCGCCAGCGGAAGGATCAGCACCGCGGGCAACAGGAGGAGGAGGAGGGGGAGGCGGCGCATGGGAGCGTGCCGCGCCATGCTGCGTTGCGTCCACGCAGCCGCAGCAGCAAGCACGAGGGCCCCCCGCGTAAGGGGCGCGACAAACACCGCTCCCCCGCTACTGATGGCGGAGCAGGTGGAGCCCTAAGGACGACAACGCGGACTGCAAAGGCTCTGGTGAGCACCGTTTGAGGGCGGTGTTGAGGCAGTGTCCGACTGCAGCAGGCGTGTGTAAACCAGCCTGCAGAAGCAGCCCTAGTCGTCCTAGCCATGCCTCGATCCCGGCCCTCACAGCCCACACATGAAAGCAAGTTGCGCATATAGTATGCCAGCCACCAACGAGCGGAACTGTGTGTAGTGTGTTCGGTAACTGCTGTTGTGCGGTGCTTACAGAAGGGTTATAGCGGGGAAGTCGCTGGACCTGACGCAGCTCGATTGCGCACGGAAAATTGTGCAGCTCAAAAACAGTTTATCCTGCATCATGCTGCACACTCCAAAACACAGAGTTGACATGTGGGAATCGGTTTGCGTTGCGGGTTGCTGCGTTATCGTCCTGCCTTGAATGTTGAAGGCCAGGCATTGTGCTACGATGGTTAGACCGCCGGGCTCGGGAGCTGCATGCCTATGAGTGCACTGCGGAGTTGAGACAGGCCAGCAGCGGGGTAGCAGCAGGTCAGGGCCATACAACAGCACAGCTCGTGTTGATGCGCTGTTGTATGCAACCATGAGCATCGCTTTAGGTCGTACACGGCAATGCGGTTCAGCATGCGTACCCCCGACACTGCAGACTCACATTGGCTTCTGAGTTGCTCAGCTGTTGTGTGCTCATACTCATAGCCCTCATACCTTGGCGAGTGGTGCTCTGGTGCGGCTCACAGCCCCAACTGAGGGGCCATAGGTCTCATGTGCACACACGCAGGAGTGCACCGCCTTGATCTCCTTGTGATGGTTGTGCACACAGCACCGAGCACGCACCGTCACCCACTGGATGGGTACCCAGCGCCTGGCGTGGTTGCATACTGTCAGAATGGTTTACACGGTTTCGCACTGTTTGCAAGACACTCAATGCCTGCGTGTTGCGATTGCAGTTAGCCTGGCGCTCGTGGTCTGTTGAGTGGATACTCTTGGACATTACTCGCCGACGAGGAAAGCGAACAAACAGTTGCAAAATGACACATGCTTACAGAAGTTCACACTTCACACCCTCGTCACGTTGTCTTGCAGAGGTGATCACCAGTGCATCTCTAGCCGCGCCAGGTCGTAAGTTGCACAGTGCCCATAACCATGCTTCATCCTGCAACAACCTGATCAGATCGCGGTTTTGGCCGAAATGCCTACAGCCCTTCCAGATGGAGGCCAACAGCAAGCAGCTCCACCTACACAACCCATCTCACAGCACTCGCTGGCCGCTTGCGGCCTTGCAGTCCCGAATAGGCCCACACACAACGCACCCCTAACATGCTCGCACGCCCCTCCCCCCCCTCCCCCTTCCCCCGCCCCACACACATTAAGGATCAAATCAGGTTCAACAGTGGATTTAACGCGCTCTGAATCGCTTGACCGCCACAGGCCATTGCGTCGTCACACGTTGCGCTTGAGCGTGCGCTGCTTGGTGGCCTTGGCCACCACCTTCTCCTCCACCGCCAGGCCCTTGCGGCGCCGCACCGAGTCGATGAGCTTGCGCGCCAGGTTGGCGAGCTGCGCGTCCTCGCCGTGCTCCTCACGCTCCTCCTCGGTGGTGGGGGAGAAGAAGGGGTCCACCTGCATGCAGGCATGCATGGATGGATGGATGCAGCGGGCAGGCAGCAACAGCCGCATGGCAGCAGTACATCTGAGGTGCATGCTGATACTGCCATGTGGCGCAGGTTGAGGCCCCAGGCATCTGGTGAAGGCGCTTCACACAGGAACGCAGCCCGACTTGAACAACACGATGCACCAGGTGCGCTTATGTTTCCGATTGCTAACATACTTGCGTCAGTGTACTTGGTGCCAGTACTCCCAGCAGCACATCCACAACATGCAGTATACCGCAGAACAGCGCAACGCAAAAATGCGCACAGACGCGCAGTCGCACACATGAGAAGGAGCGGGCCTGTCACCCACCATGAGGCGCTCCCAGTGGCTCAGCATGAGGGAGGCCTGCGCCGCGCCGCTGCTGCGCCGCCGCATCTCATCTGCCAGCCCAAACGATGCCTCCACCGGCAGGTAGCAGGTGACCTGCACGCACACACACGCACATATGCACAGACATCAGAACGTTGTTCGTTTTGCGGCAGCCGCCAGCTCAGCCCAGACACCTCGCCGCCCTCAGGTGCAGTTTCCATCCTCACACATACGCACACTGCACGGCCCCACGGAAAGCACGCTGCATGGCCCCACGGGAACCAAATACTTCTGAACACACCCTCTACCTGGAACTGCCCGCTTCCCTCCTTCATCTCCTCCCGCAGGATCCTGGCGCGCCGCCGCCCCAGCACCGCGTAGGTCCCGCTCAGCGCCTCAGCGCTCGTCACCACCTGCGCATCGCGCACGCGTTATGCTGAATTGTTTATGTATGTGATGCGCATGCGGCGGTACGGCCCGCCCCTGTACTTTACAGGCAAAGGCTTTTGATCTCAACCACTGCATAAAGACAGCACACGGGGGCTGCCTGTCCCGACATGGTGAGCGATCGGCCATATCAGGCTTGTGACCAGCGTGGCTCCAGCAGTGAGAGTGTGCGCCTGAGCAAAGGCCTACAAGCTACCGCCTGAGTACCAGCACCAGTTAGTAAGGCCATGCATGACATCCGCCCCCGCCCGCGCCCCCTCCTGCACCCCCGCTCGGCCCCCGCCCGGCCCCCCAGCCGCATACCCACTTCCCCCCCACCCCCTCCCCAGACTAACCTGGCACAGGTATTGGGCCTCCACCAGACGCGGGTCAGCCTCCAGCACCGCCCGCCGTATCGCGCCCGCCACCGCCGTCATCACCTGCCCGCTGAACGGGCCGTACACGTCCTCCTGCAGCTCCGCGCGCGCTACCACTGTACCGCCGGTTTCGGAGGCGGGGCCGGTGGTGTGCGTAAGCCGCACCTCCAGCTCAAAGGCCACACCCCACATGGGCTCCTCGCACAACGGCCCTGGGCGCACGCAAGCATCAGGAACGTATACAGGGCAAGCACATCGCTGCTGGGTTTGCCGTTGGCATCACTGTTGTTGTACACTCACCGTGCTTGATTATGGAGAGCGCCAGTGAAGCCAAAAAACTCGTTTGATGTGGCTGGGAATGGGCATTCGTCCAGCCAAAAGATGAATGCAGTACACACAGCCAAAGTGATACGCTCAACCTGTTGTGTCAGCCACATCATCGCACCATGCATCTCTGCCCTCAACAGTGCACATGGCGCTGTGCCACCCGTAGGCGCCTTTCCGCCACACATAACGACAAGCCGCACACGAGGGGTGCATGCCCTGCCAGCCTTCTTACCTGCGGACGTTGCGAACTGGAAGCCCGAGACTACGCCAGACTCGAGGCTATGGCCCACATGCAGCAGACTCTTCGGCAGCCCGTAACCGCCCGTGTCAGCACCTTCCCTGCCGCTACCCCCCTCGCCGCACGCAGCCACGGCAGCATCCCTCGAGACCAGGCCTAGCCTGATTGCCACGTCCGGCAAGCTCAGCCGCACGTCTGTGGTTACTACTGAGGCTGAGCTGGCCGAGTCACCTCCAGTTGAGGAATGCTCAGCGGTGCCGTCCTGCGGTTGCCCATTACTGCTCGGAGCAGCGTGTGCTGCGGCGTCAGCTGCGGCTGCAGCTGCGCTCTCAGCGGCCATCGCGTTCTGCTGCTGCTGTTGCTGTTGCTGATGATGTGAATGGTGGGGCTGGTGGGGCTGCGTTGAGGGGGAGGCGGAGGCCTTGGTGACTCGCACCACCTGAGCTGCCGGGACGTCAAAGAGGCTGCCGCTGCCACCACCACCAGCACTACTGCTGCTGGAAGAGGCACTGGTGCTGGAGCAGGCAAGAAGCAGGTTGGGCCCCGTTCGCTTCGGCCCCAGCATCCACACGCGCTGCAACACACGGAAGCGCCGCAGCAAGCCGTACACGTCAGACCCAAACAATTGAGCTGTGTGATTGCGCATATGTGAGCGTTGTGTGATCAGCAGCTGACAGTATCCTGCCATCACCGCCATTTTCAAACATGACACACAGCCGGTCATGTGCCATTGTGACTGCCATCGACATTGCTGTGGCTTTGCATGAGCTTGCTTGACCATGAGAATGTACTGGTAGCCCAGACCTAGACCCTATGCCTATGTGCTCCACTGCTCCGTGCTCGTGCATTACAGCATTAGGCCTCAGGCCCAACCCTACCTGTAAAAGCTGCAGCGTCTTGCCGCCTGCTTCCTCTGCCTGCGCCAACAGCTTGGCCCGCAACGCCTCCACCCCACCCGCCACCGCCGCGCCAGCACCCCCTGAGGCCGTTTCCCCCGTCCCTGTCCCCTTTGCATGCGCTTGGCCATCCCCATTCTCAGCGTGGCTGTTGATGCCCGTTGAAGTGCTGGTGGTGCCGTTGGTGGTTGAAGAGGTGGTTGCGGAGGAAGATGTCAGCAGCACGCTGCGCAGAAGGTCTTGCTGTTCGTCGAGCGTCGTCGCGACGGAGGCGGGCAGCGCGACCGCACGCACGCGCACCACGGCGCAGCCAGAAGGCGTGGCGGCCTCCACCACACGCGCGCCGCGCGCTGCATTGTAAGCCGCATCGTCCTCGCCGCCGCCCCCGTGGAGCATCTGCATGGGAGGAGGTGTACGCCGCAGTACATACATTGTCACAGTGCATACCGTAATCACAGGACGCTCAAGGCGCTTTGCTGCAGGGTTTAGGATGAAAGCGTTCAGTGCCATAAAACTGAAACGTGCTGGCTGACGCATGTCATCGCTTCACCCAAGCAAGTGCTGGGACTGGCAGCGCTGCAGATGCGTAGCAAACAAGCAAAATGCGCACAACAGATTTCCAGCCTGCAGATGCAATTGGTGACCGTAGGAGGGGTTGCAGGTTACGAGATCAAAATTTAAACAGAGAGCCCAGAACTGTGGCGGCAACCAGCGGGCACCGTGTACAAATTGCAGGACACTAGCATGTTGCAGTGGCCCGGCATTGCCAGATTGCCATGGCACATCGCATCAGGCCAGAGGCCGTGAGGTCCTACAGCAGAGCAGCGCTCACGGCTGCCGTGGTGGCGGACTGGCGGCACACGCACCTCCCCAGGGCACAGCACAGACTCCCTGAACGCCACCAGCGGCGCCGACACGCGCAGCTCGCAGCGCGCAAAGCGCTCGCGCAGGTCCTTGACGCACGTCTCCAGGTGCACCTCGCCCGCCGCCGCCAGCACGTGCTCGCCCGTGTCGGCCACAGACACCTATTGGGGCCGAGCGAGGAGAGGCGCAGCATGTGCAAGAGCAGTGAGCACCAACACGCGTTGCATCTCGTCATGACCTGATGTACGAAGGATGTACATGTGCAGCTTTTTCGTGTCTCCTGCATTGCATGTTGATGCTCATGGGACGGACGAGGCACGATACAAGTGCGTGAGCAGGTGATGCGACAAGGGGCAAGGTGCACTGGTACAAATTGTGCGCTGCTGTTACAGCTGTGAGCCCTCATCAGTAGGAGCTTGAACAAGGCAGGCGCCCAGGCAGGTGTGTACAGTACACCACCTTACCTCATTGGGGGCCTGCCCTTACCCACAAACGCGTGTTGTAACGATAGACGAGCAGCGGCTTACGAGGTGTGTTCCTTGGCAAATGGACACCGGTCACAGGCAGTAAACGGGCGCTGTTGCCTCACCTCTACGAACGGGTCTGCACGATTGATGAGGCGCAGCCCCTCAACCAGTGCAGGCATGTCCGCGGGATGTACTGGTTCGATAGCCACCTGCGCAGACGAGGATGCAGCGGATGCAGAGGCACGTTGTGTGGCAGTTGCACCTGGCAGGCGCCAAGGCCCGGAAAAACGACCATCATTGCCAAAGGTCGCATGACCACGTCAACAAGCATGAGGTCACAGCGCAGGAACTGCATCGCACCTTGACGATGGGTGCGGATTGGAACATCATGGGTGCCAGCGGCCGGCACGCGGGTGTACTGGACAGCGTCGCGCTCTTGAGCACGGCCGCCTCCAGACCTGTGCATTACACACACACACACATTTCTTTGGCATTCCTATCCAAGCACAAGGCTGGAACAAGCAGCAAATTTGTAGGTTTGTGTAGCCCTTCCGCTTGTTTCAATACATTTCAGATTTCCAGCCAGTGAACACAACAATCTCTTGCGTTTGAGGTCAGGGTGTCGGAGCATCTTAGGGTGCACAGTAGTCGTTGTATTCAGACGCATGCCCGCCTGAAGCCGTGTGCTGGTCCCCACCTGCACCATTTGGGATGTTTATGGCACACGGCACATTCACTTGATTGATGAGCATTGAGAGCAGCATTTCGTGTTGTGATGCCCAGCATAATGCAATCCGTGCCAGACACCCGTCCATATTCAAGCACAGGGCACACGCCTACGACCACCTGTTGCACAAGGGTAGCCAGATGCATACGGCTGTATACCAGCAGTGAAACTACCGTAGGCAACATTAATATGCAATTGGGCCCGTGCATTGCCGGCAGCGCCTGCGCTGCACACGCACCTGCGATGGCCAGCACGTTGCCTGCCGGCACGAACGCCAGGCGCTGCAGGGCGCGCCCCATCATGAGGTACAGCGGGCCCAGCACCGCGCTCTGGCGCTGGCTGCCGGGGTCGGCAGGAGAGTACGCAGCTGCACACAGCAGCACACCGCACAGAGCACCACACAGCAGCCAGGTCAGTGTTTGTAGGTCAGCAAAGTGTGAAAGGTCGGGCAGTGTTTGGGTACAGCCTACGCACAGGCAAGGAACGAGAACCGGTGGCGCGCATTCCCGCAGAGATTAGACGCAAGGTTTTGAGGCACGGTGGTAGCTGCCAAGCGATGCAGCTATCGTATTGCAGGTTCAATTTTGTCCCACATGGTGTAATGCCGCGTGGGTGTTAAAGTCCCCACGGGGTACAGCCCGGGAGGCGCGGCCTACCTGACAGCACGTGCACGCGTGCGCCCTCTCGCGCCACCCCACTGTACACGCGCCCGAACGCGAGGAACACCTCGTCGGACTGAGAGGCGCTTGCTGGCAAGGGGTCGCCTGGTTGCCTGTCAGTGCGGGAGTGAAGGGTGGCGACAGACAGCGACAGATGCGTTGATGGCGAGGAGTTATAACTTCAGACGGGTACGGACAGGGCAGTGAATGTTGGCCAGGACATGACAATTGGAACAAACAGCAACAAGCCAACAACTAAAGATGCAAAGCCAGCCTGTGATCATAAGGCATGTGTACCGTTATACGTAACACCTTGTTGCCGCATCATCTTGACAACGACAACGACGCATACCGCATGCCAGGCTGTGGCAATCCTGCCATCGCATGCACACCTCGGCAGTACAGACAGCGGCACCGAGACCATCTTGGACACGTAGATGACGAGCGGTGCAGAGGTGTCGGAATCGGACGCGATCATGCCGGCGTCAGACCGTGCGAGCTCAGCCGCAACCTGCACACGCAGGCCACCACAACGTGTGAGACACGGTGCAGGCACTGGCAAAGTGATGAATGCTGGCATGTGAGAACGGAAGGTACTGGCATGTGAGATGCGTGTATGTGAGGAGATGCATGAGGGTGACAACCTGTGCGTCACACGCACCACCTCCATGGCTAAACGCCATTGCCCAGCTCCTGACCCGCTTGCACCGTACGAGAGAACCTTCACCGGTCGACTGAATGCATTAGGGTGCGTCAGTCTGGTGCCCAGAAGGTGCCCCGTCAAGCAGGCATCGCGGTGCATATGCATTCTGGCAGCCCATCATGGGAGCCCACGACACAATCAATCACTTGCCCCTGAAGGAACCCGACGCCACTCACTGTTTGCGGCAGGCCCATCTTGTCGCTGGCTGCCACACGCCCAGACAGCAGCCCCAGCAGGTGCGGGATGCGAAGCGGCGCCGCCGCAGGCGGGCTGGGCAGGTGCTTGACCGCCATCGCCAGGACGGCCTCAGACAGCGGCAGCCAGGATCGCAGCACGGCCTGTGCGGATGAGTAGATTGGCAAGGAAGGCGGGCACCACGTTGTTGACGACAACACGTCGTGTGTGTGGCACGCGGCACAGTGACAGACGCTCAAAAACACAAAAGCCAGAAAGGGCTTATGAATATGCACGTTGTGTGAGGCGGTTTGAACGAGGCCAGTACACACCCAACCTCCTGAGTGGCATGCTGGATAGGTTCCATACAGAGGAGTAGAAAACACATTTTCTCCCAACACCCACACAAGCCATTTCCAGCATGCATCCGTCGCATGCATTTGCATGCTCCATGCGCCCCAGCTGCCATATCTTGCTGCCATATCCTGGTCTGAGCCTCTGGCTATACTGGTCCGGGTGATGTAATCTCTCTCTCTCTCTCTCTCTCTCAGCATCATGGCGTCAAGCCGTCATGCATGCGCAATGCGCTCACCCTGAGTGCCTGCTTGGTGTCTGCCTGCTCCAGCGCCTTCTGCGGCACCAGGCTGCCCAGGCCGCGCGCCTTGACGATCTGGCCCAGCACGCCCGCCACGTCCTCCCCGGACTCACACACGCTGTACGCCTGCAGCACCAGCATGAGGTAAGCATTGGTGGGGAAGCAGTGGTGGGGAAGCCAGGTCAGGGCATGAGCCGGCGTGGCAGTGGCAAAGCCTGTTGACGTGCGCCTTACTCACGACTACGCCGAGCTTCAGCGCATTGTGGTGCCGTGAACAATACACTGGTAGACAAGGCGTGAATCTTGAGTCGTAAGCAATCACGAGTCATGACACACAGTGTCCAAAGCGCTACCAGAACTCATCCCACAGGGGAGAGTCGACCATACGACCTCGGGCCACGGAATCCAACTGTAAAAGCCTAAACTCTGAACCACGGCGTGTGCGAAAGATGATGGGACAGCAAACGGGCCTTGCCTCCCCTACCTTCCACAACGGCTCCAGGGCGAACTGCACGAACATGGTCTTGACCTTGGCTCCGGAACCGCCCCCTCGCTGGCGCGCCTTGACGATGCGCTTCTCCTTAGGGGAGAAGGCCCAGTCGCCCCACATGCCCCGCACGAGCGCCTCGGGCCGACACGCTAGCTT
This sequence comes from Chlamydomonas asymmetrica, assembly GCA_001662385.1. NCBI lineage: Eukaryota > Viridiplantae > Chlorophyta > Chlorophyceae > Chlamydomonadales > Chlamydomonadaceae > Chlamydomonas > Chlamydomonas asymmetrica. The sequence goes on from BDDA01000041.1 coordinate 57,889, forward strand.
CTCAGCGTACCTGCGCATCAGCATAGGTCGAGGGAGAGAGCGAGAAATGCACCACACACCACACTGATGAGTCACTGACATTCGCTGCCTCGAGCGTTGGGTGCGCTGTGGGTGCCTGCCCCCTTTTCAAGCTGCATCACAGCGTGTAACAGGTGGCAAAACAATCACGGACAGATTGGCAAGCACCAAACGCGCCCCAATGTGCACTGGATCTCAATCTCAGCCGTCCTTTCGTGATTGCAATACCTGTGCAGACACCTATGGGAGTATACAAAGATGATACTCACATCTCTGCAAACTGGCTCAGCGTGAAGGCCCAGCCGTCCCCCGCGCTGCCGAACGCGACGTTGCCCTTGACGGGGCTGAACACATCCTCCTCGTCCGCCGTCTGCCGGTCCGCCTTGTCGGACGCCTGCTGGGCCGCGTGCGCGGCTGCGGAGGCGACGGAAGCCTCGTCCTCCTCGCCGCCCTGCTGGTCCCTGCGGGGGTAACACACATGTATCAGCGCTATGAGTATAAACACATGCCTGCCGGCTGCTAGGCAGCCGAGTGCATACGGTACAGTATGTATGTTTTTAGTAGCAGGTTGCTGGGACGCTGCAATCGCCATATGCCGAGCCCTCAATTCCCCAACAACTATGACTTATCAGGATGTCCTGCACAGCCACAGCCCCTGCACCGCACACGCGCGTCCCCGTGACACATTGGACACCGAAAGGGACTGTAGTGTGTGATGAACTGATGACAGATGAGTGAGATGACTGCCGAGGCGCGTTCCTCAGTGTCTGGCTGGCTCACCTTGCGTGCGCCTGCTGCGCCTCTCGCGCCTGCTCCACCGCCAGCACAGCGTCGGCCTCGCTGATGTACGCCTCGCTCACAAAGCTGCTCATCACCATGTTGGCGTGCGCCACGATGTCGGCCACGCGCTCCGCAGCCTCCTGCGCGCACACATGCACACGTGCGGCGCCATGCGCACATACCACGACCACAAGCATTCAGCATGCGCTATGCATTCATGCCACGACAAGCATTCAGCATGTGTGCTGCATGCGTGGAGCGTTGGGGTGCATGCACAGCAACGCTCGTGGTGTTGATATGATTGTTGCACCGCTGCACTATTGCGGTCACGCTTGGCCTGTCCTGACGGCAGCCGGAGACAGAAGGCCTGGGTCACTGCCCTTAACAAACACGCCTTTGGACTCGGGCAAGACAAGGCAAGAAGGATGATGATGGTGAGGGAGTGGAAAATGGGAGACTGTAACGCAGTCATGGCCGATTCAGGACACAACCACAAAAGTAACGCAACCCAAATTCCTAGCCAGTTACAGTAGGCAACGCGCAATGCAGATCATTTTGACGGTCGATGTATGGTACAGAAATGGTGCAGGCATTGTGTCATGCGTATGCAAATGGTTTGCAAGCCTGTCTTTGTGACCGTGCTGCAGACCGGCTGCTGAAGCGAAAAGGGCGCAACAGGACGTAACACGTAGGGTGTAATCGTTCCGACGCACAAGCGCATGAGCGGGGTCACCTGTGGGGTGAGCTTCAACTCCAGAATAAGTCGATCCATTTTGTTGACCACCAGGCATGGCTTCACCTGCAGCGCAAGCGCAGCACAGGCAGGCACTCAGGCAGGCGGACTGCTGGGAGCAGACATGTGCGAGTGTAGGGCGGCGAACGACACCGGGTATGGCAAGCAGATATCACACAAGAAGCCCTCAGGAGCTCATAGCCTCACACTCTGCACGTTGGCGCTGCTCACAGTGACCCACATCACACCGGGTGGTTCGCTACGCAACCCCTTAAACAGCCCTTAAACAGCCCAGTCCCCAATTCATGGATTGTGCGGCTGAGAATCCCACCCATTTTGTGCTGCACAAGGCGGGCTTGTGTTCGGAACATGGGTGACGATGTCGGCACCGGCGTGCATCGGAATACCACGTGTGGGTAATGACCAACCGCTTCCTGCTTACCTTTTCCTCCCACGCCTGCCGCAGCACTGCGTGCGTCTGGATGCACACGCCCTCCACTGCGTCCACCACCACCAGCGCACCGTCACTCAGGCGCGCTGCCGTGGACACCTGCATGCACAAACACGTTGCTCTCCTGATGTTTAAGGAGGTCATGAACCATGAGCTTACGACCCAGATTAGAATTGCAGCCATTGATTGCCGAGGCGGTACACTCGTGCCACGCCACCGCGCCATCGCCACAGCATTGCTCATCCCACAATCGGCAGAGCTGTCAGTCAGCACACGAGTCGGAGCGATGGAGATTCAAACTGTTTTCCAACGAAACGTGCAGGTTGCCCCCATCTCCCTTGCTGCAGGCCGACGTGAGCCCATGGCTTGGTGATTTGGGATCTATCACCAAATGCATTGTGCGACGCGGGCCGCGCACCTCGGAGCAGAAGTCCACGTGGCCCGGTGAGTCGATGAGGTTGATGAGGTAGCCCTCCCGCAGCTTCTCCTCATCGCCCAGGCTGCGTGGGCCCTGGCACCATGGCAGCAGCAGGCAACAGGACACACACACAGCACAACGACACAACGCACAATCCGGTCAGATGTTTTTCATCGGCCGGCGCCCAATTCTCTCATGCAATCCATGCCGCCCAACCAGCTACCCAGACAAGTCCATAGTGAACCAACATGGCATGCGATGATATGACTGGATGGTACATTCAGCTGGCCGTACAGCGACGAGCACGGCCGAGAGATTGGGGAAGCATCTGGATTGTTCCCTTTTTGCAGGTGCTTCCTGAGGTGCTGTTCCCAGCTGGCTGGCTAGGCCTCACCTCGGGCCTCGTGGATGCGCCTGGCACATACAGCAGCGAGATGGAGGACGACTTCATCGTGATACCGCGAGACTGCATTGCGGGACAGCGGCACATGGGGGGCTGTTGGTACCGTACGGTGTGCAGCAGGAGGTACCAGTACGTACAATCAACCATGCGGTACCATGCACGTACCGTACAATGCCTGGTCAGCATTCATACTGCTGGGCAGGCATTTGGGTCTAGTTGGCACCGATTGCGGCTGCCGCGAACACCAGGCACACGCTGATGCTGACCCCGATGTGGGTAATGTTCGTGCGTGACGATTTGGGTCACCTGGGGCCACGCATCTCATCCCAGCATCACACACCCGCCATACTCTGATGTGCGTAACCTGGTTGTATACGGGCAGGAGCTCCTAACGTGAGTTAGCTCGGGGTATGCCATGCGACAAAGGCCGTGGCGCGTGGCCATAATGCGACATGCAATCAGGCACAGGCATGGCGCGTGATGCCATTGTGATACGCTGGTGCGCATGTGCATGGATGTCTCAAGCATCGATGCACTTTGCGCCATGCATGTTGGCTGACGGGCACCCGCATGCTGCAAATGTGCATGTGCAGGAACGCTATTCTGCCCCAAATGCAGATGTCCAAATCCAAGCCTTGCCGCTGCCTGTTCGGGGGTACATCATCGTGCATCCACGATGCCTGGTATAGCTTGCATAAAGGGCTCTCGTGCTGAACCAAAGCAACTGGGTGCAACAATTGAGTGACAATTGCGGCGGGGCGGGTGTGGAGTGCCACTGCTGCTCATTTTGCTGGTAAATAGCATATCTTAAGAGCTGCATACACGATGTAGACACTTCAGAAACGAAAACTGATTTTGGGGCTGGGTAAAGCTATTGCACATCGTGGCTCCACAAATTGGGGAGCGCGGCGGCAGTGGCAGTGCACACGGCTATCACTACCAGGTAGTGTCTTTGTAAGCCATACGGCAGGATGAGTCACCTGCTCGTCCTCCCTCGAGTCCAGGTACCTCAGCTCGCCCATCATACGCGGATGTATGAGGCCGTTTGAGCCGATGAGGTGGTCCGAAAGCGTCGTTTTCCCATGGTCCACGTGTGCCAGGATACACAAGTTACGGACACGGTCCTGGGAGCAAACGGATAGAAACTGAAGAGTAAGGCCATGTCCCCGTAATGTTCACAGCTCCGCAGCTGCCATCCGGTAGCAATCAACACGAACCAGGCCCGCACCAGTATACACTGTACGCTGTGTGTTGTGTCAGGAGCGTATCGACAATACAAACACACTGCACATGCACAGGACAAACCTGCTTAGCCTGCAAGGCAACCAGGTGCTCAGTGGAGACGTTCATTTTGCCGCAGGCCGGCAGGCACAACAATGGCCAGGGGCAAAGCCAGGCCTGGCGGGGCTCCCAAGTGGGTTTGAAGTTCAACTATGTGTCAAAAGTTTGCTGTTTCTTGTCAGAAACAAAATACGTAAACTCGTCAACGTCAACGGGCTTGTTGACCGTGATTCAACGCTGGTGTATTTGTCCGGGGCAGAACCGGGGCAGAAGGGCTAGGTATGTTGAGCTTCATGTGTGAGTAGCGTGATCGGATCACTGGACAAGTTGTGGTACCATATGACAATGGTTCACGCCGATTCACTATCTACTATCTGCTTGGAATGTCGACAGTATTGACAATTGTCAACTGCAGGAAAATGTGGAAAAATGGCCCCGTGACATGTCAACAACTTGACACGAAGCCACATTTCAGCACACAAGGTCTGCAGTCCAATGTCATAACCACCTAATGGTGCACGTTGCACATATGAGCTGCGTTGCATATGAGGCACCAAAATGGCGGCAACCGATGTCGTTTGCGACACGTGTGGCAGCCTTGGGTCCACGCTCGTCTTGATTTACTGCAAAAACAATGCTTGGTGAGTTGTGCCTGATTACACTCGTTACACACAGCTAGTCTTCGGTGTGCTGTGCTGATGTCGTTTTGTGCTGTGCTGATGTCTTTCAAACACGCAAACTTGGGATGCAGCACAGTGTTCACTGTCTGAGCGAGGTCGTGCCTGTCTGTGCCGTATGTTATGTACAGCCACGCTGGCTGCATGCTTGATATGTGGGCAACGTAAACCTGGTTTCACATCTTGGCTCTCTCAAAGGTTGCTCACAGTGCAGGTCCATGTTCTGCTTACAGGTGTGGCAGCGGCAGGCATTCCTGGTGCTTTTGCGACAGAAAAGTGCTTTCGCTGGACTTTGTGGATCCCAACGACATAGTGACGTATCCGTGCTGGGTCTGCGGCGCAGCATACGACAAGCAGCAGGTTCAGAAAGCAGGTGAGCAAGCACTTTGGATGCAATCAACCTGCTCTTCAGTTGGGACTGTGTACTCTGTGTGCTCTGTGATGGGTGGGTCAAGGCCGATGTGCACGCCACTGCCGCTGTTCCTGTTGCGTGTGCGCAATGCTGCAGCGGCAGCAGTTGCAGAGGCAACTGCAGCAGTGGTGAAGGACAAGCCGCAGCAATCCATCCAGGAGCAGAAACCTCCAAAGCTCAACGTTCTTGGCGGGGTTCCTGGACGCAGTGCATCATCAAGTGGCCCTCACGCAGCCGAACCACCCACAAAGCGCTCAGCTCATCAGCAAGCTGGAGTGGCATCGCTCTTTCCCAGAGGTTCTGCCGGTAAGTGGGGCCATGGCCTTGGTTGGGTAGCGCTACTGCATCATGGTCCTGTGCTCACTGCACGCACAGCGCATCGTGCTGTGCTGCACCGCACAAAGCGCACGTGCACAAGCGCCTAATCAGTGGTAGACGCCTGACGCCTGCACTGCATGACTCCTGTGTGGCGCACATCCACAAGCATGCGGCATCGGTGTAATTTTACACTTAGACTCAGACGATCGCGTCATATGGCGTCCCCCCAAAATGCCATGCTGTGAATGCACTCAGTGACACGCATGGTCCCGCGAAGGGCTGCAAAGCCACATCCGCGTCGTTCTTTCTTCCCTGGTGCATCCCTGGTTGCATCCCCTGACAGCATGAATCACGCAAATCACCTGGATCCTGAATGCAGTGGGAAAAGTCCGGCTTGTCAGCCTTGCAACGAATGTTGTTGTGAATGAATGCCTGCCTTTGTTTGCATGATCATCGTAAGTGTTTTTGCTTGATACGTCAAGGGCGGGCCTGTGTCAGCCATGCGCTGCTGAGCAGGCAAGTGCGCAGTGCAGGATGCAACAGGACCATTCAGTGCTGGCACTCAATTCTGTGTCCTACGAATGGAAAATGCCATCCACCCTGCAGGTGGCGCCGACAGCAGCAGCAGCAGTGACGATGATAGGCCGCTGTCCAGCACGGCAAGGTACCAGCAGATGGTGGGGCAGCGGGAACCAGTGCAAGCGACGAAGAAAGCCAGGACCGAGCCCCCGTCGCCTCCCCTATCGCGGCCGCCGCCTCAGCAGCAGCAGGAGCAGCAGCCTGGCGCTGGAGGTGCTGGTGTCGCAGCTGCAGCAGTCACCGGGGGCACCAAGCGCAAGCTAGCGGACAGTGAAGAACGGGGCGACGAAGCCCAGCAGGCATCTCTCAGCAAGCCGGGCGCCAAGGCGTTGAGCCTGCCTTCATCCCCCTCTCCCTCCGCTGGCGCGCCCCCCGCACTCGCCTCGGGTGTCGGCAGCACCGCCAACAGCGCCTCTGCTAATGCCGCTAAGCGGCCCAGGACGGAGGCCGCGCCGGGCCCCAGCGCAGCAGCCCCTGCGGGCAAACCGCCGCGTCGGGAGGCGGAGCGTGACAGCTTGCCGCCGGTGAACACGCTGCAACCGAAGCGCTCAGGGGAGCTGCAGGATAAGGACAAGCACAAGCAGGCGGCCAAGCTCAAGGACAAGGAGCAGGTGCCGCTTAAAAAGCCATCTCCCAAGCCCGATGTACAACCCCTTGGCGTGCAGCCACAACAGGTGCCACAATTAGACCGCCCAAAGCCTAAAACAGCACAGCATTACTCCCATCCGCACGACCACAGGGGCAAAAGCCTGGGGTCTGGGACGATGAAGTGGGCAAGCGATGACGATGACGACGGTCCCGGAGTCAGGAAGCTGAGCCTCACGCAGCAGAACCAAGCTGCAGCCGCCACCGCAGCAGCAGCAACAGCAGCGGCAGGCGCCGCCGCAGCCGCCGCCGCCAGCCAAGCGGAGGCCAACGCCAAGGGCAGCAAGCTTAGGGGCGAGTCCGCCGTCCTCCGCACGCACTCGCATTCTACAGCAAAGCTTGACCCAAATCAGCTCCTGTCCCTTCCTGTTGGAGGAAGGAGCGCTCAGCTCGCAGACAAGGACCGAGGGGCCGCAAAGGACGGCAAGGGCAAGCTCGGGGGTAAGGATAGCAAGTCGAAACAGGGACCTGGAGTGTATGATGACGACATCGACGTGTTTGAAGGGCTGAAGTCGCCTGAACAGGCGGTGAGCAAGAAAGGGCTGGCCACGGCGACCGGCATCACGGCAGGGCTGAAGGGCCAGAGCTCGGTAGAATCCGCGCCTTCGTCAACGCAGGCGTCCCGGCAGCTGCTGGGTGCCCAGGCGTCGGTCAACAAGCGCGACACGTCGATCGCGGTAGCGCCGAGCGCTGGTAACGCAGCGCGTCTGAGCGGCGGCGGCGCCACTCCAGGCGGCGGCGCGCCCACAGCGCCAGCCTCATCCGGGCCCGTGAAGGTACCTGGCGCCCCCGCGGGGGGTGCGTTTGGCTCAGCAGCGGGCAGCGCGGCAGCAGCAGCAGCTGTTGGAGGCGAGCCATCAGCGGGCAGCACCGCCACGGCAGGCACTGCCCGCAGCGCCGATGGCCCCTTGCGACCCCCGGCGGTTGCTGCGGGACGCACGGGAGGGCGAACTGTGGCGGTTGCCGGTCGTGGGGCGAGAGCCTCGGCGGTGGCCCAGTGGAAGCTGCAGCAGCTGCAGCCGCAGGGCTCAGGGGCGCAGTCTTCGGGCGCAAGCGCCCCTCAGCAGCAGCTTTCGCGCGCAGAGGAGCAGCGACGGCAGCTGTTCCAGCTAGCTCGCGCCGAGACGGCGGCACCACAGCAGCAGCAACAGCAGCAGTTAGCGTCGCAGGCGCCTGCGCAGCCGGGCGCCGGCAGCATGCTCGCCGTGCCTGAGATCTGGTACGGCGTGCTGCGAGTGGATCTGCTGCCCACCGTGAATCAACCAACCGCAGCCTCCAAATTGCTAAAGCCGACCCCCCACCAGCCCCCCAAACGCGCGATGGAAAAAACGGTCACCATGTCCGCCCGTGCGACGCACCCCCACCCCTCAATCGCGGCCTTTCCCAGGCTGCTTGCCATGCAGCAGAACGCGGCGGGTGGTGGCGCTGCCGGCGCCGGCGCTGCAGGCAGGGCTGTAACCCCCCGCGGGCCGGCGCTGGTGCCGCGACTCGTGCCGGTTGCCGAGGTGCCGCCTTGGGTCACGGAGGCAGCACAACTGTACGCGGAGCACCCGCCCGACCCATCCTGTGTCGTGATGCAGATAAAGCGTCTGGAAGTGGGCTCAGGCGTTGAGACCATCCGCCCTTTCATGAAGTGAGTTGGCTGGGGCTGCTGTTTGAGGGTGGGCTGAATGTCTCAGCTGCAGGGTTGTTGCAGGCAGCGCTTGGCCTGCTGACAGCTGCATGTGTCGGGGGATGTAGCACGCATATTGCATGTGCGTCGCTTGCGCATGCCTAAAGGGCTACTGCGACACGCTGCCTGTCAGTGTTGTTGTTTGACCTCAACTCATTATCAAACTGTACTTGGAGCAAAATGCACGACGCAGCAGCTTGGGTATTGGGCGAGCCCATTCAGCTCATTTAAACGCCCTGGAATGCTCCGCTGTGCACTCTCCCACCTTTCCTCACTCTCCGCACTTGTCCACCGCGTCGCCCACTGCGTGAGTGCCTGTACCTCCCCTCACAAACGCAGGTGGTTGCGGCAGCACCAGACCAAGGTGATGATGTGCCTGGACCTCCCGCCGTACGACGCCACCGCCCCGGGCGCCCCGCAGCTACGCCTCACGGACCTCAACCTGCTGTGCGCCTCAGGCAGATACCAGCCCGGGCAGCCGCTGTGCATCTACCTCATGTGAGAGGGGCGGGCGGAGTGGGAATCCCTTGTGCTTATCCCTTTGCCCTAAATACCTACACTGCCGCTGCTGTGATGCGTGCAGCTCTGTTGTTCTCATACGCGCGCTTGGCGGCGGAAACAGCAGGTCGCAACATTGCAACCACTAAAAGATTAAAGAGTAGATTTTATATTAGGAGCTTTCTAGCCGAGGCCGACACTCCCCTCAGATGAGGACAGAAAACACTCGCAGAATTGCAACCACTAGCCTGTTTTATTCAATGTGGTCGCTTACTCATTGTACATGCTAATGTAATGTGATGTTGGGGTTTGGGGGCTGCTGCGTGCTGCTGCGCAGCCCATACCCCGAGCCGGAGGTCGGGTTTGATACCTCGGCCACCAAGGACCTCTTCAACACGCTGCTGGTGGTCACGGGCAGCCGCGCGCATGTGGAGAAAGCGACACGCGAGGGAGGGCCCAACAGGTACTTGTATGTACGGGATGAGCCCTTGCCTTCGCCGTGATCCATCCGTATGGTCAGTACAGCCAGTACAGTCAGGCCGGCGTCGCTGCCTGCCGGCTTGTGTTAGTTGCTGAGCGGTAGTTTTCAGGACGGTGCTCGGGTGTGCGATGCACATGGGCATATGGCACGACACAGCAGTGCATGTGCTTGGTGGATTCTCCTCGCACTCGATGCTTGGAGCCCGTAGGCTGTCTGCCTTGCCAACAGCCAGCGTGTTTGATGTGATTTCACGGTATGGTTTGTGCCTTCCGCATGCACCAGGTGGCACAGCACTGACCCCTGGGTGGCACCCATCCCTGGAGCTGCCCCTCCTGCTTCCGCGACACCGGCAGAGCCTGGATCAGCCACGGGCGATGCCGGGCCAGCGGCAGCACCCGCTCCCGAAGCGGTGGCAGCATCGTTGGACGCCAACGCTCTTGCCGCTGCAGCGGCAGCGGCGATAGCACCAGCACCCGCAGCACCGGGGGCGGCAGCACGAGCACTAGCGCCAGCAGCGGCAGCAGAGGCTACAGTACCACCAGCAGCAGCCCCGGCAGTAGCAGCACGGACGGCAGCAACGGCAGAAACACCCACACCAGCGGCGGGAGGAGAGGCGGCAGCGCCAGCTGCACCAGCGGTGGTGGAGCTGAGCGCTGCCGAGAAGGCAGAGCGTCTGGCGCTGGCATACCCGCGCCGCAGGGGGCTGCTGAAAGAGAAGGTGGGCGTCTCCTCCCGCCGCGTGCACTTCCCTGACGACGAGGAGGCGATCGCGCAGGCGCTTGAGGAGGCGGCGCAGCAGCGCGCTGGCCGGGAGGGCGCGGACGATGACGAGGCTAAGCAGAAGCGGCTGGCGGAGCAGGAGAAGAGGCGGCAGGAGTACCAGGTGCTGAAGGACCGCAAGGCGCTGAACAAGCTGGACCCCGCCCTCAACGCGGCGGACGAGGAGGATGAAAACGAGGGCGATGAGGGCGGTGGTGCGGACCCGCACGCCGGCGGCAGCGGCAGCGGCGCTGCTGCTCTTGCCGCCGGGGGAAACGGACGTGATGGTGCCGGGGCAAACGGTGCTAGGTCATCCAGCGAATCGGCCGGGTCAGGGCCCTCTCCGTTCTCGGACGCTACGCTCGGCAGCTTGGACGACGAGATTAACGAAGTGCAGGGCAAGAGCGGCGCGGACGTCGGCGCGGCAAGGGATCGTACCACGCCCGCGCCCACCACTGAGGTACGGGGCTCGTCGGCGGTGCAGGCCGCACCTCCTGCAGCTGCACCGCAACCGCCAGCGGCGCCACCGGCCAAGCCGCCGCCGCCGCCGGTGCCGATGCCGATGCAGCGGCAGCAGCCGTCCAAGCCGCCGCCTGTTGAGCTCCCAGTGTCACAACCGGCATCCTTGGGACCAGTTGGAGTGCGGGCGCCCTCTCCCGTGCGTGCGGGTGATGCAAGCCCTTCGGCAGCCGCTATCGCCACCAGCGCCAGCACCAGCAGCACCGCCAAACCAAGCGAGCAGCGGGCCGCTGATCGCAGCCGCCCTTCGCCTGTCCCGCCCCCCATACCGGCCAGCAGCAGCGTGGCCGGCAACAGCAGCGCGGCCAAACCCGCGCAGGCGGGCGAAGCAAGCAGGGGGTTTGCACGACAGCCCTCGCCGCAAGTGGCGCAGCCCCTGCCTCCGCCAGAGCCGCGTGTGTCGCAACCAGGCGCACAAACGCGAGAGCCCTCCCCACTGCTGCGCACTCTCTCGATCACGAAGCTGCCACCCGCCACCTCCGCTGCTGCGCGGCTGCCGCCTGCTGTCTTGGACGCACAGGGCAGCTCTCGCCCGCCCGCAGGCCCCTCCATACAAGCCGCCCGGCAGCCAGCTCAGCCGCCCCACCCTCCACAGGCCCCGCCTGCCACCTTCGCCGCGTTGGTCCCGATTCCGGAGCCGACGCAGCCTGTAGGACGCAAGGACAGCCTTGGCTCCGGAACCAGTGGCTCTGTCACCATCGATTCCATCATCTCAGCGGTTTTGGTGCCAGAGCAGCGTGCGTCTGTGGGCCTGCGTAAGGCAGATACATCGCCCCAGCGCGACCCCATCGATCCAACCCTCACCACGCCCAGCGTCAGCAGTTTACTGTCCATAACGTTGGCTCCTGGGGGGGCGGCAGGGCACGCAATGCTGACCCCGCCCGTGCGCTCAGTGGAAGCAGATGCTGCTGCTGTGTCAACAGCTCCAGGGCCAGCGCCTCCAGCTGCACAGGCCTCGGCGGCAGTCCTGCCGCCACGTGAACGCAATGCTTGCATCCCGCCTTCACAACTTGCGCCGTCATCAGTGGCGCTTGAACCGTTGCCAACGGAAGCTGCTCGACCCAACAGCCTTGCTGCACTGCCACCGGCTCTGAATCCAGCTGGCCCTGCCACGCTAGACTCGGGGGCTGTACAGGCAGTACAAGCGGTACAGCCTGCTCCGTACCCAGTGCCAACGGTCTACACGCCTACAAAGGATTTCAGCTTATCCCCGCACAAGGGCACAGGAGCCGGGTACATTGTGTTGAAGCGGGGCGGGGCGGGGCAGGAGCGGCCTCGCGCCGCGCTGCCCACGGCGGGTGCTGCGGTGGTACCCTCCGCAGCGGCCGCGCCTGCAGCACCTGCAGCAGCAGCACAGGCTGCTGCACCTGATGCGCTGCAACCTGCCGGTGCCGGCCACGGTTCCTCCGTGCCCGCAGCATCTGCGGCTGCAAGTGCCGACCTCGGCCAGGCGCAGAAGCTGCCCCATCAGACCGCACCTGCACCTGCAACATCTGCGCTACAGGGTCGCACCGCCACTGCGGGCCAGCCGCCGCACGTGGCGCCCGCAGCGGCGCCCACAGCCTCTTCTGGCGTAGCGGACGTGCTGCAAATCTTGCCATCCACCAGCAGCGCTGTTGCTGCTGCCGGCAGCCGCAGCCAGGACCCTCCGACACTGCAGCGAGCGGTTTCCAGTGGTCACCTTCCGCCTGCCACTCAATCACCTCAGGTGGTTCCAGAGCAGAGGCCAATACCACAGCTGGTTTCGGAGCTGCAACAGGCAGCGCTTTCTTGGTCCAGGGAGGCCCCTTCCCGGCCACCGCTCTCCTGGCGCGACTTTGCTGCTTCCGTGGTGCCGGCGGCGCTGCCGGGATCTCACCTGCTGGACCTAGCTCTCGGCAACGACACGCCGCCTGAGCCCCCGGGTCGCACACTGGCGCAGCCGGCCACCAGCAGCAGCAGCTCCGGTAGCAGCAAGCGGGACGGCGACAATCACCGTGAGGTTGGCAGTCGTGGGGCAGGCAGCGGCGCTGCTGCTGATATGGACGTTAATGCAGGTGATGCCAGGGAAGCCAGCAGTTCTGGCAAGGCGCGTCCAGCAGCAGCAGTAGCAGCAGCAGCAGCAGCAGCCCCGCCTGCTCATGCCACATCAGCTACTGGTGCAGCCGCCGGCCCGCATGCGACCGCAACCGACACATCCAGGCAGCGGCGACTGTCCGACAGCGGTGCTGAGGACAGTGCCCATGTGTCAGCACACGGCGGTGCTCTACAGGCAGCTGTGGTGCCCGCGCTGCTGCCCGTGGCGGCACACAGCGGGCAGCAAGCCAGGATGGCGGCAGCGCTGATGCAGCTGCCAGTCTCCTGGCCGGCTGGCAGCGGACCTGCTGTCAGCGTGCCGATCGATTGGCGCACCTTGGCGGCCGCGCAGGTGCAGAATGCCTTCCCCACCTCAGAACAGCATCAGCCGCCTGAGCAGCAGACAGTGGACAGCCAGCCGCCCACGCCAGCAGCAGCGCCCGATGCACCAGCACTGCCACCAGCCCCGCAGGCGCCAGCAGCACCAGCAGCAGCATGGCTGGCACCAACAGCAGCAGCAGCAGCAGCAGCAGCAGCAGCAGCACCTGTGACAGGCGGTGCAGGTATGCCATCAACTTCGGCCCCAGCTGGCGCAGCGCCGCCAGAGCGACTGACCGCTGTGCCCCAAGCAGCGCTTGCATCGCAGCACATGGCGCCAGCAGCGGGGCCAGGCGGTCCATCCATGGAGCCGCCCCCGGCCCCCTCCGCACCTCCTGCAGCCGCCGCGGTACAATCTGTACCGCCGCCCCTGCCGGAGCCCGCACCCCTTGCTGCTGCTGTACCGCCCGCGGCAGGCGCGCTTGCCACGGTGGCGGCGCGTCCGTCTCTCCACGCATCTGTCATGACGCACCCGTTCATGCACGCGGGCTCCAGCCCCGTGCTGACGGCGGCGGTCGGTGACCCTAGCGCTCCGGTGGTTCCGGGGCTGGCGCAGATGGTTTCGGTGCTGATGCCTGCGCTGCTGGCGCTGGAGGCGCGGCCGCTGGCGTCAGCGCGTGTGCTGGTGGTGGCTAAAGGCAACCCCAACGAGGCCCAGGTAGGCCTCCCTGGGAGGACGTGCGGAGAGGGGCGGAGGAGAGGGGGAGCGGCCGCAAGACCCGCCTGACGCACTGTTGCACAATGCACGGCCGTTGCTGCCGCCGCTGCTACCGCTGTTCATGTACTGATATGCTGTTGCCCAGTACAGCAGCATTGTTGTTTGATGCCATCAATTCATGACTACGTACACCGTTACTGTAAGCCAAGACTCAATCTCGTGCATGACTAGGAACAGCAACGCACACGCACATGCACCACACAACGGCAGCTGTGCCGTAAACAGCCCCGCAGCACTCACCGATCGCATGCAGCCATTATCAGTGAGCTCTCCCTCGGTGCGCATGTTGAGGAATTCCAACTCCTTGGTGCACTGACCGCTGTCCTGCCCGCAATCCCGCCGCAGGTGATCACCCTGAACGACTGGGCGAACTACATGCGGGAAGTGTTGGGGCTAGACATCTCCGTCACGGACGCACCAGCAACCGCGCCAGCCATTGGGATCGACGCCACCGCCGCTGACATCCTCGCCTTCGGCGCCGAGGACACGGTTGTCGCTAACGACGCCGCCGCAGTCCTCAAGTCCCTCCTGCTCGTGCCCACGGCCATCTGCTTCGCCTGGGAGTTCTTCGGGGGTGTGAAGGCCGCGGTACAGCGCGTATTGGATGCAAAATATGGCCCCGGTGGTGGGCCGGGCGGCGGGTCGGCGGTGGTGGTGGGCGAGGCGCGTGAGCCGGCGGCGGTGGTGGCGATTCGTGAGGCGGTTCGTGAGCTGCGGCTGCGGGACGTGCTGAGCGCTATGGTGAGCTCAACCGCAAGCGCTTTGCAAGTGTAACTGCAGCCTATAAGGCGATACGCCTGCTGCCCCACGTGTGTTGGTGTTTGTGTCCGCCAGGGAGAAGAGGGGCAGCTGTGTGGCTCTTGACAGCGGTCCAGCATTCGCACCCAATATCTGCTAGCAGCCCACAGCATGGCCATGCTGATGCGGCCCCTCAGGCAGTGGCTGATTGGCTTTCATCATACCGGCATCAATAGCCCCGCGAACAAAACTAAAACGCTGGCTGTGTGTTTTGCCAGCCCGTACTGCACCGCCCCGCAATGCCATGCGCAAGTCCTTGTGGTGCGTGAGACGGGGTGATTTCAGTCTTTATCGGCAACGGGGCTTGGTCAGCAATTGAGCGATGTGTGCGCGCTGTGTGGTGCGTGCGTGTGCGCCTCAGAGGAGCACCTCATCGTTCCGGCAGGACGCGTGGACCTGGCGTCACGGCGTGCTTGTGGTGAGCGAGCCCGAGGCGCTGCTGGCGGTGACGCCGGGCGAGGTGCGGCACCTGCTGGAGCTACTGGCGGTAGGCAGGGCGGCCTACCCGCAAGGTGAGAGCGTGTAGGAGCGGGTGGAGCAGCGGGCGGGTGGAGCAGCATGTGTTCGAGCAGCGGGTCGGTGGAGCAGCGTAACAAAGTGAAGCTAATGACCTGGCGAACAGGTGGAGCAGGAAGTGGTGGGACGGACAGAGGGAGGGGTATAGTCCAAAGCTCAGCCCCGCACCAAGCAAGCCACCAGGGCAGGATCGTCAGTATTCGTAACTCATTACCGTACATGGTGTGTAGCCTGGTGAGCAGGCAACGCAGGCACAAAATGCATGGGGTGGCTCACCGCCTTGCAGTCAGCCAGGTACTCGTACAGTTGCCTGCCAGTTCTTTGGCCTGTATTCGTCAATGGCACGCGATAGGTAGGGGACAGCGATAGGATTATAGAAATTCAGCCTAAGAGTGTACTGCAGAATGTTGCGGAGCTTTGACAGCCATGGGGATGCACCAACGATGTGCTCATGCAGGCACCTGGGCGCTGGCGGTACGACCGGAGCAGCTTCAGCAGCTGGCGGGAATGGCCGCCGCAGCAGCGCCCGGCGTGACGCCCGCCGGCGCTGTCGCCGCCGCCGGCGTCTGGCAGCTGGTCGAGGGCGCCGCGACGCAGGGCCTGCTGTGGAACCCGCCGCACGGCTACTGGTCGGGTGCCAGCAAGCCAGGCAGCAAGGCGCTGCCCATCCCGCTGCTCTTCCGTGACGTCATGAAGCTCAGTGCCTCCTCTGCGGTTGGCATAGCCAGGTATGCGGCTACGTGCTAACCGCGGTGTGGCGGCCTGATCTGCTCATGCCGTTGTTTGGCGCCAAGCTAGGACGGCTAGGTTGCCATTCTTGCTGACCTTCAAGACGGATCTCACTTTGATGTTTCTGTAGGCTGATCAAGTGCACCTGTGTGGTTTCAAGGCTGATCTCCTGTGTGGATCTGGATCTGGATCTGGTCTGGGGTTGTACCGCAGGTTGATGATCGCGGCCTACTCGCCCACCCCTCAGCCGGCCATTGTGACCTACTGCAACGCCTGCAAGAACGTGCTGGCGGGGTCCATCCCACAGGTCAACGCGTTCCTCAGGCTGCTGCTGGGGGTGCCACACAGCCCGCAGCACGCCGTGCCATAGCGCTCATCCTATGGCTCATCGCCTGCAACTTGAAAGGAAAGCCGAGACCGCAGAAACAGAGTCTGACCCTTAACGGAGTAGACACGCAGGGTCACGAGATCTATGCTAATGAATGCGCCATTGCAGCTGGCGTGTGGCCTTGGAGGCGCTCCCTCGCCCTCTCCGCCCTCCTCGCCCAACAGACGCGACAGAATAGCGCTGGTGCCTGAGGCTGCTGCTGGTTGGCTAGCAGCAGCTGAGGGCTTACTGGCCCGCCCCCCCCCCCCCGCGCTGACGTTCTCTTGTACGGTACGCGCGCGCATGTTGAGGCATGGATGAATAAAGGCAGGATGGACATGCAATGTGCCACCTCACGGCCCTTGCTGCATTCTGCTCGCACTCACTCCACAAGCAGCAATTGCTCGCATAGCAGTATAGCACGCTCGAGTCTTGACCATCAGTAGTTTAGTACCAACCAATACCGGCGGGATCTCGCGCGTTCGTTTCTCGGTACGCGTATCCCCAATTCGCAATGCTGATGACATGCCGGCAGCCGACATCCGACCTTGACCATGTTTGTTTCACTTGCACACTGCACCGGCCCTTCACTTGACTTCACCCCGGCATCATCTGCTGCAAGGCATTTTGTAGGCATCATCGCTTTGCAACGCCAAGATCGTGCGTTCTCCCCCCTGCGCCGTTGGCTCGCTCACGCCTGTCTGTTTGCATACATGTGGTGGGCACGCGCTGCATGCGCTGCGGATGACATCACCGTTCACCCGCCCATCCATCGACGGCCTTCAAGGCCACTAGATGTCAAGTTCACTGCATGTGCGTTACCAGGTCCGTTGCGGTACCCAAAATATGACTGACGCTTGACGCCCAATCACCCGAAAAGCTTGCAATCATTCATTGGGCATCCTGAGCACATGCGCACTGCGCAGTCAGGTTGGCATGTAGGTAAAAACGCTTACTGCAACGCATACTCTAGGGCACGCAGTAGCGAGCTCCTCGGAACCCAACCAGTGCGTTTTTGTGGCACGCAAAACTGTGTTGCGTTGCTCCACAGGGTGTGTACGCTTGACTTGTTTTCACTGCCCCTATCACCCCTGTGCCTGCTTGCTCATTTCGTTGCCCCGCCTGCATACCTACATGCTCTTTGTGTGGCCATGTGTACTGGATATTGCCCTCAGTATACACTGCATCTTGAGTGCAGTCTGGCCTTGTCCCGTGTGGAGCGCTCACTGCCTTCTGTGCTGTTTAATCTAACGATGCTTGTGGGGCCAAATGCTGCAGTACCCATCGTCGTAGTTCCACTGCGTTGTACCTCACTGCACCGAGCCACCGGGCTAGTACCGTACTTGCTCAACATGAGACGCGGTCAGATCGCATGGCGGATGGCCCATAGGTGGACCTGCATCATGCATTCATCATGCCCAGCCTGCATGCGTGCGATGATGTCCAAGCTCATGCGGGGAATATGGTGCTGCAGTGCTGTCTGTGGCTTGCCTGCCGTACCTACCTCAACACGGTGGGTGGCGCTGCGTGTCGCCTGTTCCCTATGTGCCCCTTCCCTTCGCACAGCACTGGAGTCTAACTCGAACGATTACATATACAACAGGCATGCACGGCAGGGTCGTCGAGCGCACAAGGCACTTAGGTGCGGCGTGATATGCCGCATTCGCGTGTGAGAGGCCGCGCATGTGATGGGTAAAGGACAGGCAGGCCAGGCGAACATGCGCGGATGCCTGCTGGTTATGGGGCTGCCACATGCTGCAAGATTGCTCAGCGTCAGGCGAATGAAGCGCAGTCAAGGGCTCAAGGCAACCAATGGGGTGACAAACCGACTCTCGACAGGAAAGCGGTGCGGTGGATGGGGCGAGGTCAATTAGGTGCAGGTGACACCCAGCGTGTGTGCGGTACAATGCGCGTGTGTGAGGGTGAGTGGAGACGTACATTGTCAACGGTCAATGCACGTTGACGTGGGACTCTGCAGGAAGCTCGTACGCATAGCAGCAAGCGTGCAGCTGCCACGTTGCATGCAGTAATGGGCCAGTTGAAATAGGTTGACACGCCCAACGTCGCCCTCCTGCCATACTTGCAACCTCCTCAGCAGCGGCAGCGGCAGTGCACACCGTGCCCTTTGCCGCAGCTGAAATGGTGCGGAATATCCGAATACATGATGTTATGATGTTATGTTACATCAGGAGCGTGTTGGCCACACGGCCCATGCTCCCCCCAGATGGGGACCAGGCAAGCAGAAAGGGGTCGCCAAGCTATGCAAATGGTGTGCAAGAGGGCCGCAGTACATCAGCATAAGCATCATGCATTGCCACAAGCAGTTGAGTGCAGCACATCGCAAACACCAGCAGCAATGCACGCCCACAAGGGGTTAGTGTGGTGTATCCGCATATATGAATTACGTGTGGTGCATCAATCAACATGCAAGGGCAGGACTTAACATGCACAGTGTGATTGCTGGCAGAGAAGGTGTCAGTGCGCTCTGTGTAGCACCCCGAAAGGCTGCGCAGCCCTCTAGCCGCTGCTCTAGCAGGCACTGACACACGTTGTGCGCTTAGACCACCAACCGACCATTGCGGCTGGTGTTGTGGCTTGAAGAATTGGTGTGCTGTTGAATCAATAGCTCACCACGTCAAATCAATCAGGTAGTGCTGGGCACCCCAGCAGGCGGGCAGCTGGCTCGCCCAAGAATGCCGTCCACTGGCCCATGTCAGCAACATGCATCCTCCCTCAATGAATCTCCACCATCCATGCAAGTTGCTGCAGGTGAGTACCGGCTGTGACACCACATTCAATTTCTGTACCCAGGCCTTCTATGGCTTCTTGGACCCCTGCGGTTTGGGCCAGCAACATACAGCAAGCAAGGACTGATAAATGCTCGGTTGCATGTGTATCGTGTTGTGTGTACGTATGGGATGCATTGTTGCCTGCCATTCTGCGCATATGCCTGCCCTCAGCCACCTGCATCCAGCACGCTTGGCAATGCTGCAGCACGGGGATGCACCAGTGCACCACCAATGCACCATACATGCCGACGCACCCTGGTATGCTCGTCCCACATAGCATACCATAGGAGTGTTGCCTGCATGTGCACCTGTGACTGCTAAGGCTGCACATCACCCATGAGTGTCCCACATGCATCCATAGATATGAATGCACTCGTGTGTTGCTGCCCCTCACCACGCACGAGGTGGGTAATACTACCATCAAATTACATGCCACCAGTGGTCAGCCCAGCATGAGAACCCAACGCGCAGTTTCTGCACGCCACGCACCTTTGCGCCGCCGGCGTGCTTGTGGTGCGTCTTGGTGCCGGACTTGGTGCCCTTGTCATGCTTGGCGCCCAGCAGCCTCCTGCCACTGCCCGCCTCCTTCTTGTGGTGGGCGCCAGTGCCGTTGCCATGCTTGGTGCCGTTGCCGTGCTTGGCACCGTTGTGTGCCTTGGTGCCGGAGCCATCGCCCTTCTTGCCCTTGACCAGCAGGTGCCTGCCGCTGCCAGACGCGTGCTTGTGGTGCGTCTTGCTGCCTGCTTGGCTGCCTTTGGCGTCTTTGTGGCTGCTGCCAGTCTTTGTGTGATGCGCAGTGGAGTCTGTAACGGCCATGGCAGACTCCTCTGAGAGGCGCCTCTCCCCGCCAACAGCAGCCGGAGCGGACGTGTGCTGCAGGTGCAGGGCACGTGTGTTCAAATTGACAAAAGGGTGGAGGGTGATGCAATACCTAAGTGGGGGGGGAAGAAATCTAAGTCAATCACACCACTCTACATCAGGGTGGCCCTCCTGATAGCTTCCCATAGCCTCTCCTATGTGACCCTAGCACCTTACATGTATGGATAGGCTTGTTTTCCTATGCAGCCTTGCCCATAGGCTTGGAAGCGGCACGGTGCGGGGTCGTGACCGCTCTCGCTGCGGTCAATGATGTTAGTTGTATGTTGTACGTAAGCTTCACCAGGTTGTGCACAGCCAAACAAACATGTCAACAGGTACCCAGCTCGTTTTACGGCAGCCGCGGGGCTTGGGTGCCAAAGCAGGTGGTCAAGCTTGGCAGAGCACACGCCTGCCATGTTTGACCGACACTCAACCGGGCCTATAGTGGCTTGAGGAACCTTGCAAGGAATCAAGCTCTCACTGAACAGGCAGTTTGATGTCCGCTTCTACTCTTGTGAGCAGACTACGCACAACCTGCAAACCGCAGCTCTGCGGGACCAGCGCCTGCGCCTTGCGTAAACTTGAGCTGGACCAGCCTGGACCAGCCAACGGTGCAGCCAGCTGGTTGACAGTCTGCACAAGGAGCCCTGTACCAAGCGGGCAAGCTTGAAGCCAAGATGATGCTCGTGACGCAACCAGCACGATGGGCGACTCGGGCTCAGCCAGATCCCAGTGCACGGGACCGCACCGCCACAGCCCTCCAGCTCAACAATAGGGCTATTGCCACAGCCAGGGAGAAGGTGGGCAGCACCTCTATTACTGGGGCAAAACAGTTTTCAGTTTAACGTTGACAGGCGTCAGCACTTGGACAAATCAACAACCGAGGTGTTCGGATGTCACCTCCGCCAAGTACTGTTCAGCTTTTCATCACATATAAAAACGTTTTACCAAGTTTGGGTATGTGGTGTTGGGAGGTGGTCGGTGGACTTAGAAATTTCTCCCCCCCCCACTTAGGTATTGCACCACACCGCACCCTTGACAAAATGGCACGCGGATGAGGTTTGTCACCAAGGCGTCAGCTACCAGTTGCATGTATGGAAAGGTGCGTTCAATCAGGTGGTCGTTCCAAGGAAGCCAGGCTTGGCTTTCAGCCCACTGCCTTGACCTGCCGTGCTGCCTGCCAGAGCTTCAGTCGTGCACTTTTCGACTTGCCAAAAACGACCGGACCAGGATTCGTTCAAAAAGTCAGGAACGCGTTGCTTATTACTACCAATACATAAAACTGGTGCTGGGGTGAGTCATACGCGGACTCCCAGGCACTTACCTTGGGGTGGTGGTGGGTGGCGTTGTGTACGTGGTGGGCCGGGTGGTCGTTGTGCTTGCTCGTGTCATGCTTAGACCCTACAAGGATGAAAACGCAACAGCGGCACTTGCTCGAGTCCGGATCCCAGCGCAGTTTCCACCTTGAGCTTGATTTCTGCGTGTTCGCAGCAAAGTTCCTTGCCATGGCATGGCGGTTTAAAAGTGTTGCGTCCACAAAAGTGTTGCGTCCACAAAAGTCTTCAGAATGCTATGGTGCGTTCAACTGCACACAAGTCCTGTCACAGCTCGAGGACTACCTCCAGCGTACGCCTTTTCATGGCTGTTTCGTTTCTCACCGTGGGTCGGGGCGGCCAGGCAAGCGACGACGACCAGTGCTGCTAGCAGCAGCAGCTTGCTGTGTGAGCGTGCCATGACTGCCAGTAAGCGGCTTGAAGTTCCAACCTCTCGCTGCTGAGCCCTGCAGTGCACACGGATGGTGTTGCTCAGGTGTTGCTAGATGGCAGACTAGCAGCAGACCCATAACAAGCAGGCAAAAGGTTGTTAGAGCGCTAGGTTCACCAACGCAGGTATTCCATTGCGGATTCTATCGCCATATGCAAACAGGCCACGACTCTAAAACGCCTCCATAAGGGACTGGGGCAAGGGCGGAACCCAGAAACCAACATGCGATGTTCACTCACCAAACAAAGGAACTATCAGCAGCAGCAAACAGAATACCCGAGGGTGCGCGTTGAAAGGTAAGTGACGCACAAATGTCGCAAGAGGTATAAATACATTCTCAAACGCGGCTCCAGCTTCCCTCAGCAACCCGTAACCGCCATCACAAAAATGCCTGCAGTCTGACAGAGGTTTGCATGACAGCCCAAAAAGCGCTCGGCGCAATAGCGGCCAGAGCTTTGCTTTGTGATAGTGATTCAACACGATATAATAGAGGTGTGACACTGTGGCTCTATAGTTGTGCTGCTGCCAAGACAGCCTTGAGCAGCTTCCTTCTCAGGTCCTTCGCCAGCCAGGGTTGACACACCCAAAGCCAGGTACTGAACGGCAGCAACCCCCTGCCCATGTTGGAGCACATGGCTGTTACCAGGTCAGAAGGCCTGAGCATGTTGTTCCGAGCTTGTGAGCCAGCCTCGCAAGCCACGACACGCAAGGCCACCGCACACCTCGCTCGACACCGTACTGTCCTGATGTACTGGTGTGGTCCCTTCAGGCATGGGGGACTCTTGTGAAGTTGACTGGCAACCGGCATAAACTTAAGCACTGACAGACCCCATGACAAGGCGTTTGACCCCGTGCGTTGCTCAATGTGACAGTGGTGCGGATGTGCAACTTACCAGTTGGCGGCAGCGGCAGCGAGGCCACTAACCGGCAGCCTGCTTTTCCACATGCATTTTAACCCCTTCGTATGTGCGTCACCTCGCGGCTGTCTCGCACTGCATTATGGTGTTTGCTTCTTCGTACCAGGCTGGGCTGATGCGCGCCATGCATATGCTTGCCATGACGCCGCAGCGACACATAAACCTTTGCCTACACAGCCGTTCGCTTGATATTAGTCGATTAGACGGCTGTGCACAAGGAGAGCTCTGCTGTGGTTTGTGTGATTGTGCAAGTGCGTCCCCACTCCGCTGTGCTGGCACGCTGCCGACTTGCATACCATAATGTGCTTGATGGTGCTGCAAGGTGCGTCACATCCCAGTCAGGAATTGAGAGTGCATAGTGATGGTTGAGTGTTGGTTGACCTTTACTTGCGGTGTGGGGCAGCCTTTTTGCCGACTCTTCCCACGGTCCAGCAGTGTCGGTTAAACTTGATTGGTCGCGCACTGGTAGAGAACCACGATGGAACCACGGCTGACTGCCGATCTTGGTGCATCCTCCATGTTTACTGATGTCTGTCACTTTTGCAAGCTCTCCTGCCTGATGAGGGGCACGACAATAGTGACTGAAGTTCATGTTGGCTCCAAAGACTTCAAGGAGACTTGCCTCCGTTCCCGTGTCGGCGGAACCCAACAGCACAGGAGCGTGCATCGGGAGCAATGAGAAATGCAGCGATCGTGTCGCAAGTTGTCGACCGCTCCGCCTGCAATCTTTGTTTTGCAAATGGCAAAGAGTGAGGCGTATTGCCCTGACAGCAAATTCATCGATGCCCAAGGGTTTCAGGCGTCTGAGTCGACAGTCTTCATACACCTTGGCTGCAAAAAGCGTATCCCAACATTAGGTCTGAATACGTCTGCACACATGCTTACTCCCGAATAGCCTGGGCAAATGAACAAGTACGAGATTATCTCGATTGTGGGCGAGGGGGCGTATGGCGTGGTGCTTAAGTGCCGAAACAAGGAGAGTGGCGAAATCGTAGCAGTCAAGAAGTTTAAGGAAAGCGATGGTGAGTATCATTCCACCGCCACGCACTTCATAGCTGGACCCCCGCTTGGAGCAGCTCGCAGTATGGACTGCACGATGCCTCAAAGGAGTTGCACAAGGATACAGCGTCCACAATTGGAGCCTGAGTTGAAGCCACGGAGGTTTGCTTAACCCAGCCTGTTCTGCCATGCTGTGCAGAGGATGAAATCGTGCGGAAAACTACGCTGCGCGAAGTTAAAATGCTCCGAGCCTTGCGGCAGGAGAATATTGTCAGTTTGAAGGAAGCTTTCAGGAGGAAGCAAAAGCTTGTGAGTTATTTTACTACTGCCGCTTCCTGACGGTCGTCCTGCATGCGCAAGTGACGTGCCAACGTGTGTTGCAAGCATCCACACTGCCGTCGTGCCCCAGCACACCCGGTGGACTGTTTCTTACCGCCTCAAAATTTGTCCTGTGTTCAACGCAGTACTTGGTGTTTGAGTATGTGGAACGTAACTTGCTGGAGGTCTTGGAGGAGCATCCTGGTGGACTCGACCCAGAACAGGTGCGTAAGCTGGCTGTTGCGAGTGATGGGAAATACATAACACCTTGCTTTGGCATATGAGTTGCTTGAATGTCATCCGCACACCAACCGGACCTTGCTGCGTGTTTGGGAACATTGCTCGCAGGTCCGCCAATACATCTACCAGCTCGTAAAAGCCGTAGGGTGGTGCCATCAACACAATATTGTCCACCGTGACATAAAACCAGAAAATTTGCTTATTAGCCCAGCCTCTGGAGGTGAGCGACCTCGGTTGTTTGGCGCCAGGCGTTTGCACCGAACCCTCTGTGCTCGGCGAGCCACACGCAGC
Source organism: Chlamydomonas asymmetrica (assembly GCA_001662385.1). Taxonomy (NCBI): domain Eukaryota; kingdom Viridiplantae; phylum Chlorophyta; class Chlorophyceae; order Chlamydomonadales; family Chlamydomonadaceae; genus Chlamydomonas; species Chlamydomonas asymmetrica. The sequence continues at coordinate 82,270 of BDDA01000041.1, forward strand.
TTTTGTGAACCACGAAGACAAGGCGCTGTCATTCCCTTTTGCAGGCAATGGCGTTGGTAAGCTTAAACTCTGTGACTTCGGGTTTGCACGGCAGCTGCCCAGCCCAGATGTGTCAATCACCGACTACGTCTCGACACGCTGGTACCGTTCCCCTGAGCTGCTACTGGGCTCAACGCACTATGGCAAGGAGGTGGACGTGTGGGCCATAGGGTAAGTGAATGCTGCTCGGCTCGTACCCCAGCCCAGCTGTCACCGCTCGCACCCGCACGCAATTGCACCCAACTGTGAGCGCAGCACGGAGTGCCTGCCAGGGAAAACCTGAGGCCTCTCTTCAGGAGTCAATTACGGCGAGGACGCAGCAGCGATTTGGGTTATGCACATGGCAGCACGGATGGGCATGTATTACTAAACATGAGCGTCGTCCGTTGTGTTGCGTGACAGGTGTATTATGGCGGAGCTGTTGGATGGGCAGCCCATGTTCCCCGGCGAAAGCGACATCGACCAGCTGTACATCGTACAGCGCCTGCTAGGTGGGCACTGCTGGATGCCCTGGCGCTGCATGGCTGCCACGGTCGGGCGTGCGGCGTTGCATTTGGAGCACCGCTAATTTTGGGACGAGAACATTGCATGCAGCCAAGTAATCTGGATCCAGGAGCAGCCATATGCATGAACAGCACCAACCAAAATGTTGTGCAGCTCACAACTGCACACGGCCGGCCGCACCCTTCCGCATGTGGACCGTCATCGGCTCACTTGCAACCGCAACCGCAACCTGCTTGCCGCTTCCAATCTGGGCACATGGTCAGGTGTCTCTACCTCGCCAACTCATCACTGTCTCTACTACCACCGTCGCTCTGTGCGCAGGCCCGCTTACGCGCGATCAGCACGACCTCTTCCTGCGCAACCCGCGCTTCAGCGGGCTCAAGTTTCCCGACATGCACCGCCCGGAGACGCTGGACAGGAAGTACGGCGGCAAGCTGGCGGCGGACGCGCTGGCGTTCCTAAAGTGAGCACCCCGCCTGCACGCCCCTCACCGGCTTGTAATGCACGCGGAAGCACGTATGTGGATGGGTATGCGGGTGGTGTAAGGGTGGTGCATGGATGTGTGCACTATTTGGTGTGGGGATGACGGGGGGAGTACAGCAAGGGCAAATCCACTGGCAGGAAAGCTGCAAGGCGTTGGCAGGGGGGGCGAAAGCAAGTCAGGCGGGGGTCTCACTGGCCCTCGGGCATCTTCCGGTGTGCTTCACTGTTGAAACGCCGATACCTGGACACGTGGCTTGGCAGCTTGAATGTGAGCGTGCTGGGTCGCTTGTCGTGCAGGGGGATGCTATCATTGGAGCCTCGTGACAGGATGACGTGCGGGCAGTGCCTAGCGCACCCCTACCTGGCGATCCTGGAGGACAATGCGGGCGTGGCCTCCTACGGCGCACAGCAGCAGCGCATGCTGGCGCAGCAGGCCGCAGCGGCAGTAGCTGGCGGCGGCGCCTCCTCGCAGCAGGTCCCGGCGCAGGCCGATAGCGCAGCATCCGCCAGCGAAAGGCTTGCAGCGCTCGCTGCGAAAACCGCAGCCAAAAAGGCGGCGGCAGCAGCGGCCGCGTCCACAGACGCACTAGACGACGACCTGCCTGCAGCACCCGCAGCGGCTTCTCCCTCCACAACAGCAAACGGCGGGCTGGACGCGGCGCATTTGGGCTCAGACGGGGAGGGCGGGCCGCCCATGTCAGCCCGCACGCGCGCGCGCAAGGCCAACGCGGCGGGCACGACGAGCTTTCGCGGCAGCGGGCGGCGCGACATCAACGAGATGCACGCGCAGGCGCAGGCGGCGGCCACCAGCGGGGGCCCGCCCGCCACGCGGCGCGCCACCAACACCTACGACCCTTCCGGCGACGATCACTTAGCCTCCCGTGCGCCCTCCGCCAGCAGCAGGGTCTCCACGCCCGTAGGCAAGGGCCAAGGAATCAGCACGTCCTCGCAAATATCTGTGCCGGGGAGCAAAGGCATGGCAGGGCAGAGCCCGGAGCGATTCTCGGCCTCCCGGCAGCAGCAGCAGGCCGGCGTCAAGGCGGGCTTGGGGCCGGCGCACCGGCAGCACGTCTCGCCGCCGCACACCAACGTCGCGCCGTTCGGCGGCGCGCCGCATGGCGGGCAGCCGCTGCTGTACCAGACCAACGTGGTCGCGGCACATACGGCCAAGCTCTCTCGTGCGCCCTCACGAGGGGACCCCTGGTCGAGCGGCGGTCCCGGTTCTGATGTGGGCCTGCGTGCCAGCCAGCAAGGGCGAGGCGCGTTGGGGTCCATGGCAGTACCGCCGCTGCCGCCGGGGTGGCGCAACGCGCAGGGCGGGCCGGGGGCGCCCGGCGCGCAGCAGCAGCCGGGCGACGCGCCGCGGAGCAGCCAGCACTGGGACGAAGACGTGCGGGGGAGCATAGACGACGGCGCAAGCATCTCCAGCTTTGGGTCTGGGAATTATTACGGGGCGGGGAAAGGTGCGCTGGCAGCGGCGGGCCGCGGCGGCATAGGCCCCAGCAAATACGACGCGTCGGGGCTTCACGGGTCGTACCTGGGGGGCATGAGCCGCACGCGCACACGGGATTATCCGGTATCATGAGACCCCCATCGCGTGTGACTCGCTCCTCCTGCAGTGCTGATCCCTGAAACTCCGAATCCGTGACCCAAAGTTGTATGATGCAGCGGAGGTCAGGACGCACATTCATTATCTCTCCTTTGGGGGCGTGTGTGTGTGTGTGGGGGGGGTAATCTGCCCGGCGCACGTGCTGCTGCAGATGCACGCTGGCAAAATGACCACGGCACACAGCTTGTGGGCTGAGTGTTGCCGCTGAGCCTTGCCGCACACTGTCACATGTGTGCTGTAGGCCTGTACCAATGTGCCGTGGTATGTCCGTGGTATTAATTCGCCCCCCCCCCC
>BDDA01000041.1:91218-155944 GCA_001662385.1 Chlamydomonas asymmetrica
TCGCTGCGCAGCGTCATGTCCTCGATCACAGGCTTGGGTGCGAAGTGGAAGCGAGTGAGTGCGTCCAGCTTGGCACACAGAGCCTTGAACAGCGCGCGCGCCGTCTGCCGCGCGGGCTCCGCCTTGTCCTGCACCGCGCCGCCCCCCGCCGCGCGCACGTAGTCCGCCTCGTATAGCTCACCCAGGCCCTGTGGACATGTGAAGGGGGGAGGAGTGCAGCCGGACGCGCGCAAAGCGAAAATTAGCCATGGGGCAAGCGGTCAACAAGCAGTCCACCACAGGCAGTAGCAGCAGGCAGTAGGTATTGTCAGGACACTCGCGCTTCTACAGTACCGGCCCCCCAGCCTTCACCTTCCCCCACCTGCTGTGCCTTGGTGTCATCTAGCTCCACCTCCTTCTTCTTCTTCTCCAGGGGGGGAGCCACCACGCGGATCACGTCGTCAAATTTGTGCGCCACGATGCGCCTGCATGTGTTCACCACAAATACGGCACGCGAGTGCGCTGTTTTCAGGACCGGCATGCTGACTGTGTGCAGGACGCTCAGCTGTGTCCAGTGCATAATGTGACGGCGTCGCACCAATCGCTGCCTGAAAGCGTCTAGCCCCTACAACACGGCTTCGGAGCAATCATCGCAAAAACCTGTTGTGCCCCGAACCACCATGCCGCGTTGCCTGGGTCGTGCGTCAATGGCGTGCGACGAGGGCGCGCTGCACCGCTCCCACTACCCGTGCCCCGCCCCGCCAACAAGTAGCCCCCTGTAGGCCGCTCTGCCGCCATCCTTTACACATGTGAAGGCATTCTGACATCAGCAACTGCATGATTCAGTAGCCCCCCCTTTGAGCTCTCACTTCTTGATGAGCTCCTCAACGTCATTCGTCATCTCCTCGGTGGGTTGCGGCGGAGGCTTGACTGCACACATGATTGACACAATCATAATGCATGCGTGACGACCAGGCATGATTCCATGCATGACGTGGGATGGGTGAGGAACCGCAACGTCCCCCATGAGCAGCCAGGCGAATCATCCAATGAAGCACACCAAACACCATGAAATCGCCACGCACAGCTTTCTGGTTGGATTCAGGTGGGGCTTTGCCCCACCCTGCGCAAGACAAACACGCACCCACACGACACAAGGCAGGAACATGGTCAACACCAACAGGCAGCATCACATCATGCCACATTCATGCGTACCTGTGGTGTCAAAGTCCATGTCAACCTCCAGCGCGCTGTTGAGCGGGCGCCGCCCCGCCTGAGACTCCCCCACCAGCGTCCAGTGCTTGTCGGCGATCGCCTCGCGCTCCAGCTCGGCGATCTGCTCCTGCAGCCGCGCCAGGCGCCGCTCGTGCGTGGAGAGCGCCTTGAGCTCCTCCTTGGTCAGCTTCTTCTTGCCCTGAGGCTGCCCCTGGACTGGCTGCGCCTGCGCCGAGCCGCCTGTGCATGATGATACATGGTACACAACAGAGTAGCACAGGTAGATTGACAGGTATTGTAGATAGGTTGACGGTTGACCCATACCTAGGATACGGGAGATTGGGAGTTCATGTTTTTCGCTGTGCGTCAACCAAAAGGTGCACAACGCCTGCTGTGTGGAAGCCAGCCAGCGCGCCTAACATGCGTTTCTCGCGCTCCCGCCCACACGTGAGTGAACATATGGATTCGGGCAGCACGATAGAAGCAGTCGTGCAGCAAGGGTCAGGCTGTGCGCAACAAGTGGGGACGCTACGGCTTCACGTGCCGCCTGCATTACGGTACCTGCGGTCTGCTGGCTCCTCCGAGCGGCAGCGCCAGCCGCAACGTCGTCGTCCTCATCTGCGTGCATGCATCACCAGTGAAACACAGGAAAACGCTGGTGGCGGACCTGGCAGTTCAGAGGTCAACGCGTTCACCCTGTTCCGATGCCGCTCAGCTGTTACATGACCGCATCACTGTGCCATTGTGCAACGCGCACGTGCGGTGCGCCTCACTGCATTCACTACGCTCCATGTGAGCTAAACAAAACACGCCGCTGGGCAAGCCGGAAACAACAGCAGGTACATGCCAGCGCGCCAAACCCGGTCCATGGACACCACCGCTGTTCAGGGCGGTGCCTCTCCTCCCCCTCCCCCTGGACAGTCCGACACCCCACGCTCACCTTGCTCATCCATATCTTCAAGGTCCTCATCCTCCTCCTCATCCAAGCCATCCTCCTCCTCCTCCTCCTCCTCTTCATCACCCAAAGCGCCAGCCTTACGCCCCTTGGCCCCACGCGGCCCGGCCTCGCCAGCCTCATCATCATCGTCCTCGTCGCCACCGCCGCCTTTCCCGTGCCCGAAGAAGTCATCGTACCGAGCCTGCGACTGGGCAGCAGCAGCGGCGTCCCGCTTGGCCTTGCCGGGTGCGGCCTTAAGCTGCTTGCCGACCAGCTTGGCGCTGCCACGCATCAGCGCCGCCATGTCATCGTCGTCATCGTCGTCATCGTCGCCGTCGCCGTCGCCGGCTCCGAGACCATCCAGCGCGGCCTGCAGGGCATCCTCCTCGTCATCACTATCGCCCTCGCCTACGGGACAGGGAGGCAATACAGAGGCAATACAGAGTAAGCAATACACTACCGGTAAGCTGTCACACAACCACAGGAAGTTCAGTACACCGGTCATTTTCTGATGCAAGTATGCGACCAAGCTCACAAGCTGGGTGTGAGGCAGCCATTCGAGCCGCCAGGCAAATGCTAGCACTGTAAAGCATCATGTTACAATCGGCAGCGTAATAATCGGTGTCGTGCGCTCTAGGCTGGGAGGAATGCACGATGAGCACGGAGCACCATCAGGCACGCACCGCAGTGCAATCATACACACGCATTCGCACATATGAGGTCATCCTGGCTCAATAAGATGCACGTGTGCTCCCACACGCCATACAGGGCACTGCACATAATATGCCCGAACATTGCTCAGGCGAATGCATGTGCAGTGCATGCGCGCTGCACCTCTATAGGCGTGCTGTACACACCCCACACAAACCCGCCCTCGCGATCCTGCACTCGTACCGTCGCCGCCCTCTGCGCCTAGGTCGTCGTCGCTGCCGCCGCCCGCCGCCTTGCGCTCCGCGTCCTGCAGGAAGGCCTCCATGTCTGACAGCTTCATGAAGCGGTCCTCAACAGGCACGCCCTTCTTGCCTTTAGCGCCTGCCTTGGCACCTGCCTTGGCGCCCTTCGTCCCCTTGCGCTTTCCAGCGCCCTCGTCTTCCTCACCCTCGTCCTCATCCTCATCCATGCCGTCGTCATCATCATCGTCATCATCGCCGTCGGCAGCTGCCGAGACACGTTGTCGTTTGCGCCCCCGCTCTGCGTCTGGCTGCGCATCCTCATCCTCATCTTCATCCTCATCCTCACCCTCCTCATCCTCATCGTCCCCATCGTCATCGTCCTCAGCATCCTCGCTGTCGGCCGCAAGCAGCTGGTCGATACCCGCTGCAGCCTGCGGCGTGAGCAGGCCCCCGCCGGGCTGGCTGGCTTGCTGCGAGGACTGGCTGCCCAGCGGCTCCGCGGCCGTGACCAGGCGCTTGGCCTGCCGCATCAGCGCCTCAGTGGCGGCCTCCAGCTGCAGGTATATCTGCTCCGGGTCGAACTGAGCGTCGGTGTAGAGCTCCGGCAGCAGCGGGGCGCCGGCGGCGCCGCCGCGCACTGCACGCCGTGCGGCCCGCCCGCCCGCCGCTCCCAGCGTGTGCTGGTACGCGTACGCGTACAGGGCCTGTAAGGCAAGTGTTGTTCACGGCAGCGTGCGCTCATGCAAGGGTTCTTTGCTCACGCCGACCATTCGGACTGCTTCACAAGTTTGTTGCGTTGGTTTCGGGGCCAGCGGCAATCACCCCCACAAGAGAGGCATTCCGAGCGCAACTCAGCTTGCTATGAGCAATGCTTGAGCGATGTTGCTCTTGGTAACAGTGTGCTCTTCGGACCCTGAACTCAGCCAATCGCAGAATGAAGGACCTGGCTCTGGCACCAGCGATGCGAAAATCACTTGTGCACTCAAACTCACCCTAGCAGCTTGTCGAGTACTCTCTGACACTTCTTGGCTCGGGCGCAGGAATACAGATGTGTTTTGGGTGCTGGCTAAGAGCCGGGCCACTGCGGCTGCCAGTGCAGGCATTTCCCTGAACGAATCGAGCAGGGCGGCAGGGCCCTCCTGCTGGAGCTGCTTGGGAGCCAGCACTTGGTTCGGAAGTGCTGTTGGCTGGGAATTCCCGTCGTGCTTTCCATTGCCTAACGGCCCCGCCTTTCCGCTGCCTGACGCATGGAGCGCTCCGTTGTGGGCACTGCCATTTGCGCTTGCCGGTGCTTCAGCTGCAGCAGGCTCTGAGGCCGCTCGCTTCCCAGCTCTATGTTGCTGGTCATGGTCGGTGCCTGCTATGGAAGCGGGGGCAGTGTCGCCTGCCGCTGCGGCGGCGGCAGCCGTGCCACCCCGCTTGCTGCGAGTCGCACGCTGTGTCTCAGCCGCAGGAGCTTCATCCACCTGCAATAGAAAGCCATATCCAGGATACAATATGAACTTGCTGTGCTCGAGCACTGTCAGACTGGACTGGCAACCGCTGCTGAGCCATGAACGACACTCATCACGTGCAGCGTAAACAAGCTGAGGCTCAAGAAACATAATGTGTGCATACCTGAGGTGCTTGTTGGCCACCGTTCTTCCGTCCCGTGGACCTTGCGTTGACCATGACAGCGGCAGTGCGCTGCCTGCCAAACCACAAAGCTACTTCCCAACAGCTGCTGAGTGGTTGTCCGTTCTGTCCAACAACTGCTGGTTATTGTTTAAACACAGCTTTTGCGTACAACCCACAGTAGCGCCAAACACGTCACGACGGGGTATCTAGACTCCTCATGTAGCACTTTGCGTGTTGTGTCGGCAAGGCCTATGAGTTCCTGTATGGGTTACAGACTCCTGCTAAGACACCATAATACGCATGACCTTCCGGATTAGACCCACATGCTGTGCTTTGAGATCAGGTCCTGGCTGGGTCTGCAGCATTACACATGCCGCAGGCGCACGCTCTGGCAGGCTGCTGAAATGTCTGTGCTGCGCATGTGCACGCGCACACCGCCGCAGGGGCTGAGGTGTGGTCCCACACAGCAAGCGCTGCCATTAGGTACGTCGCCATGCACACTGGCTGGGTGGTCTGACCCGAGAGCGCTCGTGCAAAGTGCTGCTCGTCCCGGACCACGCGGCTGATGAACGCTGCACTCCGGTACACTCCACATGCTACCAGCTTGCCTTGCATTTGCGCCACCGGCGACATATGGACCGGACTCAACAAGCACGTTTGCCTCTGCGTGCCGCGTCGCTTCCCGACCTCAGGCTCGCGCCTGCTCCCCCTGACCGACCTCAGCGCTGCCTCCTTGTCTCAGGGCCTCCTCGTCTAGTCGCACACATCCTCCCGCACAGTGCAGTCGTAACCATCGACCCACTCCCTAACGGCCTGCCAGGTCACCAGATGCAAAATCCATCCACCAATCGCTGCACAGCTGTCCAGAGCCGTGTGTCTAGGCAGTTGTCAGGCGGCTGATTGCGGTTTTACATCTCGAGCCAACAGAAACGCGCAAGCCGACGGACCAAAAGCATAAGGCCATGAGGCAGGCACACACATGCGCGGACTGCACAGATTTGCATCACATATCCACATGCATTAAAACATGCAGGGGCATAAAAGCTGCGTCCAATGAACTGGAGTAAGCAAGCAACGCCAACAGGTCTATGAGAGGGTGACACGTAAATCCAGTGCAGTGTAAACCGTTCAAGCAAGGCATCACCCAAGAGCCACAACATTCCATAGTAACGAACAAGGGATCACTCAATGCTTGCTATTAGTGGATGCGACAGTGGGTATACAGGGCCTGCCAGCCAGCCAGGGCGTGAGGGGCAGATTTCCGTGCGAGTGAGCAATAATGCCAGTCGAGACGTTCATGGCTTGCCCCAGGCGTCGTTAACGGCACTCTGTGTCTTGGCGAGCTTCCCCGCGGACGCTCCCTTCCACTGGTTAGCCTGCTTAGGCACCGCGGGCCCGGCATTGGAAGGCGTCCACGCGGCGCCGCCCGCAGACCCCCCTGGATCCCCTGGCTGCTTCTTCAGCGGGTGCTCCTGCGTCCACACGTTGCGGGGGTTCACGCGCTGCTGAGGCGCCGGCGCAGGCGTAGACTGCGACGGGATGCCGATGCGGATCGTCTGCTTGCCGCCCTTGTTCGCGCCCTTCTTGCCCTTTCCGGCGCTGGCCCCATCCGCCTCCTCCTCACCGCCCCCTGCATCAGTAGCTGCTGCTGCGGAGGACGATGACGGCCGAGCGAACGAGAGCGAGGGGAAATCGTCCGCCGGCCGGGCGTTGGCTCCAGAGCCGCCAGCTGGTGCTCCGGAACCACCAGCGGACGACGCTCCGAGACCGGCGGCCTCCATGGCAGCCGACTTGGACTTGGGCAGTGAGCAGGCGTCGCAGGTGTCGACGCCGGGCGCGTTGACGAGCGTGCAGCGCGCGCACTCCCAGCTGCTGTTGCGCGCGGCGTTATCGGCGGCGGCGGCGGCGGCCTCCGGCGGCACCCAGCCGCGCCCGACGCGCGTGGGGTCGTGTGCGGCGGGCGTTGCGAGGAAGGCGGTGTGCGTTGAGAGCAGCGCATTGCGGCGCTCCGTGACGGGGCAGAGCGCGGCCAGCTCAGCCACGACGTGCAGCAGGCCCAGGGATACCTGCGCCGCAGGAAGACGGACACACACCAAGCGCATCACAACCAGACAGCCTCAGCGCATGCTTCTATCAGAGCACCTGCATGCGGGCATGACTGCACAGCGCTAGCGCATTCTGTGCACCTACGCAACCAACTCAGCAGTCAGTTGCTCGCACTCCTCTATGTAGTATTACAAGACTCAATCACCATCCGGGGCGGAGCCTGTTGCTCGCGTGATAGGTATCAGTAGTTTACTGGTTTGGCAAGCACCGGCTCATTGGCTCTCACCATGTAGGTGTGGAATGCGCCGGCCGCCATGTCGCCCCGCATGAAGGCGCCGCTGGCCTGCTTGAAGGCGCCGAAGGACGCGTCATCCTCCGCCAGCAGGCGCTTCACCTTGTCCACCAGCGCGCGGTTGGCGGCCTTGAGCGCCTCGGAGGGACCACCCGCGCCCGCACCGCCCGCCTGCGGCTGCTGCTCGGCCTGCGCAGATCCAGGGTCGGGATGGGCATGCAACTGAGACAAACACACAATGCTTGGGAGGGCTGTGTGTTCGGACAGCTGGGGCTCTTGCAACGTCTCGATGGCAGACACACCCAAGACACACTCTGGGGTATGGCAATACAGCTTGGTGTGATGCAGCTGGGTGGGTAAAAAGGCAACAGGCAACACGAGCAATATACCGGTACAACTGGATAACATGGCGAGCAAGCGGGTGCCATCACGTTCGGTTCCCATGATGCAGTGATGGTCAAAAGCGCCCGCCTGCTGCTTTGCAGCACACGCAATCGCGCTGTCAGTGCATCCCGCACGCACGCCTGCATACCTGCTGCTGCCGCTGGTTGGCGGCCTGGTTGCGCTTGCTTGCCGCCAACAGCCCCTTGCGCGACTTGTTCCCCCCAGCTCCAGGTGGCAGCGACGGGAAGTCATCAGCCGCGGGCGGCGCCTGCGGCGGCACGGCTGGCGCCGGCGCCGAGGAGGAGGACGGACCGCCCTGCACGGTCTGCCACCCTCCCAAGCCGCCGCCGCCGCCGCCCGCAGTGGATCCAGGCCGCGGCGAGAGCCCCGTCGCCGCCGCGCTGCTGCCGTTGGCGGTGCTGTTTATGATGGCGCTCAGCGACTGCGAGCTGCCAGAGCGCTGGCCAAACACGTACCCCGCCTTGCCGCCCCCTGCAGCACCGCCACCACCAGCTCCGCCTCCCAGGGAAGGGAAGTTCTGGCCGCTCAGCGTGGGCGGCGTCGCCGTCTGCTGCAGCGCCGCCGCCACGGCCCCCCTCGCTCCTCCCCCGCCGAACATAGCGCCTACCACCGCGCTCCCGGTGAGCGCGCTCCCGCTCCCTCCCGCCGCAACCGCTGACCCAAACCCAAGCAGCGAAGCCGCTGCGGAGCTCGGCCCCGGGTCAGCAGTGGCCGCAGCCGCCGCACTGCTCGCCCCTCGCCCGGCAGGTGCGCCCAGGGTTGGGAAATCCGCGGCCGTAGGCGTGGGCCCCGCCCCGCCCACGATGCTGGCCAGGCCAGCGGGCTGGGCGGCGGAGGAGGACGGGCCCGCGCCGCCCGCGCGGTTGATCACGCGCGGCGGCTGCGCCGCCGCGGAGAGGCGGTCCGCGAGCGACTTGCTCTGTTGCTCCTTGAGCCGCTTGCGCTGCGCCTTGCTGAGCGAGGGCAGCGCCGGGAACTCGGCGTCCGCCAGGCGGCCGTTCTGCGTGTGGGTGAAGGCGTTCCACAGGCCCATGGGCCCCACCGCGCGCGAGGCGTGGCCGCTGACCACCGGGAAGTCCTCCGCGGTGAAGGCCACGCTGCTCTCCTGCAGACAGCCCGCCACAGCCACAGCCGCACGCACGAAATGTGGACCACTCAACATGCGACCAGCATGCAGGATGCTTGCAAGCGGTACGCCTCCAGGGGCCTCTGCATCGCCCCACCATGCAGGGCGCACAACTGCGTACAGTGCAGGTGGTCGTGGTCAAGATCATGGTCTGGTAGTATTGGCAGTGCAGGGGCCACAGCCGCACCATTGTCTGCATACTACTAGTGTAAGGCACAACCCCAGCATCAAGCACCAACTAAGACACTGATCAGGCACTAACACTACTATTGTAGGTTTGTAGCATCAGGGCACTCACCTCGGCTTCCCCTTCACCGCCTGCAGTCTCCACACGCTCGCCTCCGAGCGCTGGCTCAGACCTGCTGTGGTGCATGGCTTGGCCGCCGCGCTGCTGCTGCTGCTCCCGCTGGTTGTTCCTGGGCCGGCCGGAGGAGTTGTAGTTTTGCCCGCCACCGATGATGACGCCTGAAGGGCAGCAGGGACGTGCACGCACCAAAAGCTGGTACGGTACTCCACAGATAAGCGTTTCATGCTGGAGCACAGGCACCAGTGGCGTGGTGTTGATGCCTGACGTAGGGTCAATGCGGTGTTCATGTGCATATGGGTGTGAGATGCTGCGCATCTCTGCATGCACTGGTGTCAGGATTCAGTCATGTCCCTCAAACAGCATGCACGCTCAAATTAGGGCGTGTGTTTCGTGTCTCATGCGGCACATGCACACACAGCTCACCTGGGCGCTCGCTCAGCCTGTTGCTGGGCCCCGCCTGCGACGCGTCATCCTCCGACCTGAACTGCAGCTGGATGGGGATGGTCAGCGCCTGCCTGCGCTGCGCCGCGCTCATCTTCAGCTCGTTGCCGTGCTCCGCTGCAAAGTGCGCCTTGAGCTCGTAGTCGGTGTTGAACACCACAAAGTGCTTCTCCAGGCAGGCTGGGTGCGGGCACTGGTGGTGGGCCTTGGCAAAGTGTTCTGCGGCGCAGCGCAAACTGAGTTTCAGTTCCTTGTACCGGTACGTGCCGAGCGCGACAGGCATCCCAGTCCACACGCAAGGGCCAGATATTGGAAGACCGTGAATAGTCCAAGGTTCTTGTAAGCGTAGCACATGTGGGGTCAGACTGTCAGACTGCACACACACCAACCCTGTGATCCGCACACACATCTGTAAACAAACGCTTACCTTCGAGCTCCTTGTAGTGTCGGTAATAGACATACTTTTCAGGGGTATTCCGTCTGCACAGAAAGCAGTGCTCGTGATTGCTCTCCATGTGCCGGTACAGGTCGTTGCTGTCGTAGAAGCGAGAGCGGCAGAACTTGCACAGCGGGTGACCCTTGAAGCCGCTCTCGGCCATTGGGCCGCTGTCATCTCCCGCATCGTTGTGCCGCTTGAGCCCCTCCTTTGTGTATAGCAATTGCTCGCTGATAAACACCTGAAGGCCGACAGCATCGCGGAATTCGTGAGGGATGTTGCAGTTGGCAGCACGCGCGGGCTCACCTCGCGCCGCAGGTCAGAACCAATGAAGCATTCGCTTTACCTTTCGGCTCGCCAAGCAGATGTCACAGAACTGCTGCTTGTGCACGCCCTCTATGTGGTTCTTCAGCGCTTTGAGGCTGTTGAAGCGCGCTGGCTGTGGCGGGCCCCCGCCGGGCGTCGGCGCGTTCAAAACAGAGTGGGTGTACCCACACAGTGCCCTGAAAGAAGCATAAGTGCAAGTGATAGCCACCCACCAGCGCAACGCAGGCAGTCACAGGATGCATGCGGCAACCACAACAATTCTGAGCGTCGAGGCAAAGCCAGCCCGCTTACTTGAGATCCTGAAAGTGCCTAACGTCATCAAAATATCCCTCGATCTCTGGCAGATAGTACAGCTCCCTTCGGTCAGCGCGCGCCTGCATGCAGGGCAAGCGGGTTTGTCAACAACCAGGCGCGCTGCTGCTGCACGAGCCGCAGTAGCAACACGGGAGGGCCTTGTAACACACAGAGAACACTTCGCACCTTCAGCCCGTCAAACTCCTCAGGCGCAACGCGAGCCGTGTAGTCGCCGGCGTACTGGGTGAAAAAGATGGCATCATACTCCTGCTGGCAAAGCACGCAGCGCTTGTCCTTGAGCACGAACCGCAGGCGCGCCACGCACTTGGAGCAGACATCCTTGTGTCCGCAGGGCCCAAAGGCTGTCCACTCCAACGGCTCTGCGCATACAAGGCAGCAGTCCTCCTGCATCCCGCCAACAAGACCGCTTCCCGGAAGGGGCTGCGGTCACGACTGAAAACTGCTAAGGAAAGCAGGTATAGTGCCACACAAGTACGAAATGTACCACAGTTTATGTGAATAGTCCTGTCTGCTGGTAAGTATTAGTCCCGGGCAAGCGGACCACACATAGTAATTGCATCTTGGTGACCGATGCCTCATGTGCATGTGAAGCATACCTGCCTGCAGGCCTAGTGACTGGATGGGAAAACACCTTAGACTTGACGCACAGCCCATCAGTGTAGCCGCTGTCCATGAGCGTGTCAGCCAGCGGGGGAGCGCAGCGATGGCGCAAGAACGCAACCGCCCCAAACGCATGACAGGGGTGCGCGAGAGAACAGCCCGAGTACGGGAGCATGCACTGCACACATGCACCCTGCATGCACCTAGCCAGACGCTCGTTTGGCTCTGTATCTGCAGCACACACCTGTCATGCAGGGCTGTGCGTTGCCCTGCGCCTGGCACGCCCAGCGGCACGCAGCAGGCTGAACGCTGGTCCCAGTGCACCGCTCTGAGTGAACCTCATTTCTGCGCTGAACCCGGCTAGAGCGCCGCAACTTGTGTTGCATGGACCTGATGGTATCCTGTTTTGTAGGTTGTGCGCTTGTGTATGTACGTGTACGATGGAGAAAAACACGCTCAGGGCTGTTCCATAGGGGAGTCACCCCCCCACGGGCCACATGTGCATTTTCAGCATGCCAGTTGGGGGTCACCGGACACGTGTGGACAGATGGGACCTTGATACATGGGTTGGGGACCACCCAAGGTCCCCACGAACCATGTTCCCATCTGTCCACACGTGTCCGGTGACCCCCAACGCCTGCATTTTCCGTCCCCCCCACGCCGACGGCGATCACGAGCATGATCGACGGCAACTTCCTCAAACCTTGGTCAAATGGAGCTGGGAAAAGTGCTATGCATAGCTGGTTGCTAGTTCATTACAGCTGTATGGGTGTGTGCATGAGTTTGTGTATTGCAGAGTATCCAATACAACATGTACTGCTGGATCAGGCGTGGGTAGGACGAGGGCCCCAAGGCATGCACGGTGCATGCACGATTTAAACATATATTTTTTTAATTGATTCTTGAAAGAATGCGAAGCTTGTGGCTGGTTTGAACTCAGTGCGGGTTCACACGGGCGCTCTTAAGGTACACCCACGCCGACGACGACGGTGCGCATGATGATGGCAGGCAACTCCCTCAAACCGTGGGCGAAACGAGATGGGGAAGGTGATGGTTAAAGCGGGTGCTGACTGCAAGACAGCCATGACTGTGCTTGCGATGTGTGCTGCTCATGTGTACGGCAGAAGCATGCAACTGTACCGCAGGAAAAGGCACTTGCAAACCGGTTGCACACTCCTCAGCATCACGCTGCAGCTCTGCCAAGTCATTCACAGAACGCTTATGTAGGCTGCCTCCGAGCTTTTCAACACCCAGGTCCCTGGCGCGGCCAGCATCCAGGTGGCGCTGCGCACATTGTATGGTTGCAGGCCGCTGCCTCCTCTTCCTGGTGCACTTGTTCCTTGGGGTTTCTGCTACAGTCCATTGTACATATTCAAACGTTTTGCTGCTGCCTCCGGCCTTCATCCAGCAGCGTCAGGAGCTTTGGCGTTTGCGAGACCAGAACCACGTCGGTGGCAAAACTTCAGTGCAGTGAGGCTGTCCTGGCAGCTGCACTTCAGCCAAAAGCTTTCCTAACAAAAATAGTGAAGTTTTCGCACATCGCACAGCAGTCCTGGTTGCTGGGTTCAGCCATTTTCTTGCGGTCTTGTGATGGTTACCCAAGCTCTACCTAGAAAGGGCATACGCGGAACTTCGCGTGCGTTGCAAAATTACAAAAGTGTCCATTTCTATCCAAAAACATATTTGGTTGCTTCGGGGGCTCGGATTAGCGCTGTCGAATTGGGGGTAGCATGGTTCGGGTTTGGGGCCAGTGCCCTGACTGGGGTGACTCCCCTATGGGGCTGTTCAGGGCGCAAGATTCAAGAAACCCAGCAGCGCAAGCACGGCGTCGGTTTGTCAATCGACACGCGTTCCCCACACCCGCAGGTGCGTTTATAGTTGAATGGTTCCCGTGGGGCCATGCAGTGTGCTTTCCGTGGGGCCGTGCAGTGGGCATGCTATGCGCATGAGGATAGAAACTGCAAAGGCGTGTGCTCAATCAAGAGGGAGACTCACCCAAAGCCTGTGTGTCAGGAAGAGTGCTCAAGGGGCACGCCGGGTGATTCCCGTGGGGCCATGCAGTGTGCATATGGATAGAGAGACTGCACCTGACCTGAACAATGGCGAGCGAGGTGTCTGGGCTGACCTGCGGCTGCCGTAAAGCTGTCTGATGGACTGAAAGCGTGGCTGTAGTAAAAGTGGTCTGTCAGTGGAGGTGTGTGAAATGTCTGTGCTGGTCCAGCCTGTGTGTGGCTGGGGACACATTGGGGCATATCTGTGTGCAAGTGAGGGAGTGCGAGTGAGGATCGCTGTTCATGTATTCATGCGTTAGCGACTGCGGTTCCTTCATGCACACAACCGCTGTGGTGTGGGTGGTGCACGTGATAACATTTCTACATATTCTGCTGCTGTGCACCAGCCAAATCCTCAACGGATGTGGGTGTGCGGTGCATAGCATGCAGGCCCGTAGGCATGAATATGTGGGCGCATGCGTGCAGTTCAGGTTCCAAAGCGCATGTCGGCATTTGCCTGCATGTGCTCGGCAGCCTGCAAGAATATAGTCATGCCTGCGGCAACGCAGCATCACACCCAGCAAGCAGCGCAATTCGGGCGTGGCATCAGCTGCAAGCACTCCATCGTGTTCACACTGTGACGTTCTGTGCCCTCCCCCTCTCCCAACCCCACCGCCACCGCGGTCGTGTGCACGGCCGCGTTGCTCCTCGCTCGCGTGCAGCCATCAACTGGCGCATCCATCTGCACATGAAGGTGGCAGCATGCACCGCAGCTTGAGGGCTAATAAAATAGCAGGATACCTATCACCAGACACCTCTTCCGCACTGCGTGCCTGGGCGTGTGCGCAGCGTCCCTTGGTGCAGCGCTGCATAAGTTTGCTTGTGCAAACACATGGCATACGCCGTGATATGCGCACCGCTGCGGTGCGCAAGCCCGAGCCTGAGACAATGAAGTGAATGTGGCAGCAGGGTCACGCTGGTCAATTGGTCAGGTGCTCGTGAGGCAGGACACGTGCGTGGCAACAAGCGGTTCGTGCAGCAGCTGAAAACCTGCAACAAGTAGGGCCACTTTCCGTGTACTGCATGGTGTGCTATTGGTGTGTCGTGTGCTGCACCTGATGCCTCCGGCGCCTGACAGCTGCCTGTGTCGCTGCAAGCGTGTGAACTGCATGCATGCTGCCTGGCCTCAGGTACTACAGGGTCACTGCATGCGGGCACTGGCGTGGTGATTTACTGGTGTCAGACGCTGACAAAGCACGAGACACCAAACTATGTTGCTGCTTCATACCACACATACACGCGTTGTACCGCGACGGCGCACCGGTGGGCGCACTGGTCAGCGTGAGAGGAAGGCTGAGGAGCCCAAACGGCATGCAGGCTGGCATGACGGGGCAGAACGACCTTTTACCCAGCAGCATCCTCCTCACCTCCTGCTTAGTGCAGATACACACAAATGCTACCCCCGTTATGCATAAGACCTGCCTTTCGCCATAGTGCATTGCCACAATACGATCTGTTGATAGTACCATCACCGACCGCCCTGTTCTTTGCAGAGCGCAATATCAGAGTCACCTACGCAAACCAGACCTTGCCTGAACGCGCGGAGAAGGGCACCCACCAGTGACCAGTAATTCACCCAACACGTGCAGCTCAGAGGCTGTGGCGTCTATGTCGGGTATTTACCATCTTAGTCTGATCCGGCAGAATGAGCTAGTTGCGCTCCGTCGCGAGCTATCAGCAGCCGGGGGAACCCAGCGGGAGCCCAGAGGTGTCCCCTGTCGTGGGTGGTTGGAGGTGACTCCGGTGACTGCACTGGCACAGCTTGCAGCGGACGTGCTATTGAGAGCAGTATGATGGGTGCCTACAACTGTGAGCCTGAGGCCTGTTTGGACATGACCAGGCAAGCCACACTGTTGCTCCACGAGCCCGCCATATCCTGACCGAGTTGCTGTGTCGGGGTTTTGCACAGCGTTGACTGTGGCCTCACCATACATGCCCTCAACCCATATCGTGACTAGAAGTTGTGTTTGGCAAGGATTGTGCTTGGGGCTATGAATGTTATACACAGCACAGTACGGCATGTCAGCGGCACGGCTTCATGCCCAGCGTTTGGGTTCCACGGTCAGGAGCCTGTGACTGTCCTTTACAGTGAAGTTGAGTGCGACTTTGCTTCGCATTGTGAGGCACCTATCGTATGTCCGAAGGTTTGTTTGACGTACGCAACATAGTATGGCAGTACACCCTTTACCCTGTGCATGTCAGGGCAGTGTGTTGGGCTTGTCGTGCAGGTTGTATAACAGCACTGAGTTACAGTTTGTTTGTAGGCACGTTATGAGTTGCATCCCTGGCCCTAGCGTGGCATCACCATAGTACATGTACCAATCTTGCATGTCCCTGACTCAAAGCTGAGCACGAGCCCGGGGACAGTTTTGTTGTTATGTCATGTCACGAAAATGCCTACTCGGTTAATTTCTGTCTCTATAGACCCGCCAGACGCTTTTGTGTGGGTGAGGGGTCTGTTCCTACCCGCACGCGCTGCTTGCACCTTGCACCATTTGTGATGCCAGGCTGGCAACTAGTCTATGCATTTATAGGCTGGCAACTAGTCTATGCATTCATAGGCCCAGGTCTTGTTCACATATCTTGTCTTACCCACCTCCTCTGTCCCACAACGTGGCCTATGTAAGGTACCCACAGGAACCGGACACCGAAACCTATCACACCGGCACCCGTGACCCGCGGGAATGCGACACCACCACCTGACCAAGGCTGAGCCAGACAGGGTGCGCTGTTAAAGCTAGGTGGACTTGTTCGCCTGGCTTTGCGTGCCCCTGCTCCGGAGCTTGGCTCATCAGCATGCGCAGGTGCGTATCCCTGCGCGTTAACCTGTGCCGACCACATGCGCCTCGAACCATATCATAGGTGTGTTGCTGGCATGCTGTGCTGGCTGCACCTGCGGGGCCTTCATGCTACAAGCTCATCCCAGGGTTGGCTCATTGCTAAGACTCTCTGCTACGGTGTTTTCCTTGCCATGCAAAGCTAACCTGCTTGTGTGCTGAACCGTTCTCTTGTTGCCTGTTCGCCAGGGATGGCTGTGAGGGTGCCATGCAGCAGTGGCATATGCTGTCGTGTGGTGACGAGGAGTGCTGCGTCACGTACCTTGCCGGACACATGGACCTGACCATACAGTGAGCTTGACGCAAGGTGCTGCGATAATGGTATGCTTGACGCACGTGGTGCCAGAAGGCATTGTAGAGGACACATCAGCCTCAAATTTGAGTCAGATTTGAGCCCCCGCCCCGACATCACCCTGCTGCTGGCCTTCACAAATCAAGAGAGGACGAACGGTGCTGAACAAAGACTTACACACGGTGCGCACACAAAGACCTGCCTGGGCACACATACACGCCGCCCTGTACAACGTGCCCAAACCATGCCTGACCGCGTTGTTTTGAGGGGAGGAGCTGTGGGCGGGTGCTGCACCGTTCAAGGAGGTACGGACAGGGATTTGCCATGCGAGGGTCAGGACGCCCGCTATGTGAGTGACAAGGCAGCACCAAGGCCTGGAAATACAAAAGTGTAAGGCTTATGTGCTGGCCCCTGTTCCTGCAGGTGGCGTTGAGTGCTCTCGCAAGGACATCGTTGGCGCTGACGCCAAGCGTAAGAGGTAGGTCAATTATGCTGTATGCATACTTCATACTTGCCAGGGCACGAACGATACGGGTCACAGCTTGTCAGACTCTGCAGCGTAAATGATGAACCTTGTTTGGCTGCCTGAGGCTGGGTCCAAAGCTGGGTCCACCGGGTCCAAAGCTCGGTTCACACGTGGTTCCGACCTGGTGGTGGCCAGGGTTATTGGAAGGGTGGCCTTGCCGTCCTTCCATACACTAAGAAGTGCTTGCCGATGGCTGCCAGGAACCTCATAGGCTTTGGTGCTTAACCCTTCTTGTTCCACGGTCACATGGGGGGAGTGGGCAACGCCGGGAAAATGGCACCTGTGGAAATTGGAAGGCCCAAAGTACATGTTTGTGCTGAGGGTACACACTCGGACATTCTGCCCGTCCATGTGGTCTTCCACTGGCCAATCTGTTGACTGGGCGTTTTGAGGGAGAGCAAAAGGCAGAGCAAAAGGCAGTTAGCTGCAAGGCCGCCCCAGACCTTGTGACTTTGCCGATATGTTTCTGATATGCAAACAAAGGATTCTGCAAGACGAGGATTCCTTGTATGTGGGCTTCATGTGTGGTCTGGAGCAATGCTTCGCGCAAGCGTGAAGGTGGCGTTGTTCGATCAACTTTTCAGCATATGTTGATACATGGCCTGTCCCAGGAGCAGATGAGCAAAACCAAGGTCAAGTATATCAGGTACAAGCTTGATGTTGTGCAAGCGCAGAGCCTCCAGCTCTGTCCAGACATGCACACACGGGTCGAGCCAGTGGATGGACAAAGCCACACTGGCAACCTGCCTGAGTGGTGATGAGCACGTGTGCCTTTGTATAAACCGCTCAACTGAAGCACAGAGAATTCGCTTGTCACGCAAGACCGCAGCTGGAATTGTAGCCCAACTGCGGCAGGCGGTCTCGGCTGGAAAACCCGCCGGAGGGATGAGAAGCTTGCACGTTGCAGCTGGGAAGCTTGCCACGACAACATCTGTCATGTGCATAGAGCTTGCTCGGCCAGTCTTACGCAGCGCTTTCGGGCCAGGTCCGAGCCTGTGCTGGGCCTCGGCTCGGGTGGCCTGCGTTCGCTCACAACGCCACCACGCCACCACGTGTGAACTAGATGCACATAGCAGTGACCAGTGAAGGGTGTCATGTCAAACACAGATTAACCACGGATGGGTGTGACGGACTGCTTGCAACACCCTGGTGACGCTTCAGGACCTTCGGTGTGGTCCCGTGTTGCAGCGCATTATTGCTTGCCGTGCACCAACGATGCCGCTGGAAAGCACCTGACCCCAATTTCACCACATGACACCTCAATGTGACGTGAAATGTAGGTTGCGGCGGCAAGGTGCTTTGCCTTCAAACTGCTGGAACTGCAGTATCACACTTCGTGTATTGGATGGTGTCGTAAACATCAGTCATACAGTGCACTTCGCAGGGATCGTGTGCATGTTTTCATGGCTGGATATGACCACCTGCGTGCAAAGATGTGAGGGTTTGAAGTTGTGTGGTTTTGCTGGATCGTCGCTGCGGGTGCAACTTCAGGCCTGGTATTGGAGGGGCTCCTTCGATCGGGCCGGGCTGGCGAGCAGCTCGGTAGAGAGCCTATGTCATGTACACGCAGTATATCACAGTGCCCGCCCGGCCCAATTGAAGGATAATGGTGTTTCCTGGGTCACAAAAACACCGTGAAGAAGCTGTCTGATGGTGTTGGCGTTGGGCATGAAAGTGGCGCGCTGCGCTACGAGCACCAGCATGCACGCATCCATTCCATATTTCCATCGGTGTTGGCATTTTGGGTGCAGCCGTGCAAGTCGTCGACACCCCGGTTCCGCAGCTGGGTGGCACGTCCGTGCCAGGGTTGCAACAAGCCCTGATCGGGGGGGATGGGGCAGTTGAGCAGTTCTATGTTGGAAGACAACGGGACGTTGGTTTGAGCGCCTTGATCGAGGGGGGTGACACCACCAAAACCAGGTCTGATTGTTGCGCTGTCGGTCTCGTGCGAGATACATTGTCGCGTTTTAGAAACCTAGGACTGAGATAAATTGTTTGCCTGCGCGCTGCGGTCGGCGCTGGGGCTGCTGGCCCTCTGCGCTGCGAGGGCCTTCAACGGGGGCGAATTGAGGACGAGCTGCTGACGGCGGGACGAGCGACAGGCATGGGGCCCCGGAATTCAGCATCTTCAAGCCATAGCATGGAGCTTCTTAATCACACATTTTGCACGTTGGGCTCCCGCCCCTCTGGGGTTTGGTTCCGCAAACTTGAGGGACCTCACAGATTTCACCCCTGTTGAACTTTCCCTTCATGCGTTCTTTCGGAACCCTGGTTCTGTGAGCTTGACCTGTGTACTGCTTTGTGTTGTGCACCAGCTCCATGTGAAGAGCTGGTGTGCGTGCCACCAAAATCGTGTGTCAATTCGTCACCTGTGCTGCAGGTCTCTGGCGTCAACACTCAAGTTTGCAGTGTTTCTCGCTCTTCTGGGCTGCACGGCACACTTTGGGCGGGTAGCAGGCGCCCCACTGTGCAGGCAGCCCCCTGATCCACCGTGCCCGGTGCGCACGGCTGACTGCAGCAGTGACTGCGCCACCCTGAACGACCTGAAGGCTACCCTCCAGGAAACGATCACAGCAACTAATCAAGGAGCTGCGGCGAACTACACCACCACAGCGTGAGTTGAATGCGCCCTGACTGCTCCGAGCCGTTGGACGTCTTGAGCGCTCCCCATAGTCGTGTACCCCATGTTATTCCTGACCAGCTTTCTGCTGCTGACTTGATTATTTCCATTTGCGCAGCCAGGTGTTGACGGGGCTGTTTTGCAAGTTGCACGTTTGCAAGTGCCCATCGAGTGGCACCGAAGGTGTGGTTGTCGGCCCCGTGCAAGGCGGCAAGCCCCGCGCAGTCCCTGCAGCTGTCATTGCTGGGTGCTCCAAAGCTCATCAGGAGGTCCAGATCATCTTGCTGGATCTCATGGACAACGGCGGCAGGCGGGGACTTGCAGGCCTCAACGCCTTGCAGGGTAAACTCGTTGTCTACATGACGAACTTTGGGCCGGTGTGCAATGTCATCGAGCCGGGTACCTGTAAGTAGGTGCGTCAGCTGCTACAACACAGGGCTGAAGCGACTGGTGGGGGGCATCCCGCCCCGACGTTGATGATTGAGCTGCAGCACTGCTCCTGCCAAGGCAGCCAATCCCGGCTGCGCCCAGAGCCTGCTGGGCACACTGCAGCTCGCGTGCTTGCTTCAACAGTATGCTGGGAGTCCCCCATCGCTCCATATGGCACACATGCGCAACGACTGAGTGGGCGTGGCACTGCACTGTTTATGGCGACCCACTCACTCTCAAGGACTGGTGGGTCTCACCCTCAGGACCTCGCCGCACCCGCTTCCAACAAGCCTTTCCACACACCCGCCCGTGCACAGGTCGCCCGTATACAGGTCGCATGCCCTTGTTCGTTTGGTCTACTTGATTCATCTAGCCGTTAATGTCAGTCGCTTTTCGCTGCCTCCTGCACCTCATAATGCCGCTCACGGGCACATGCACGGTGAGCGAAATCTCAAGGATGCAGGTCAATTCAGGGGTGAACTGCGTTGGGGCCATTCAACCCTGCTGCGCATTTTGCGCATGCAGTATTCTTCAATCATCACCCTTCAGCGCTGGGCTGTCACTCTGTCACACCAGTGCTGATGGCATGCAAAGACTTCTGAACCACTCGGACTGGCGTTTGATTGCTGACGACTCATGCATCAGACATGCTGTGAGCCACTGATACACACCGCTTACTGGACTGTGCATGTTGCAGTTACGTTGCTACCGGGGATGGCGCAGACCGGAGGGTATGTTTGCCTTGCGGCCTGCTTAAGTGTCGAGCGGTTGTCACGGATGCTCTGATGAGAAGAAAACCTGTGCATTGCGCCCTGCATATTGTTTGTTCTTGAATGCTTGACCCGCCCTCAGCGGTATTCGTGATCATTGAGAGGGGAGTACATCGGCCTAGGCAGGAAAACTGCCAAACGCAGTCCTCCTTGCAATGAACCTGATGCCCTACCAACGTTAGGAGCACTGCCGACTGCATTTCCACCTGGCGATCATCCCGATGCCCTACCAACGTTAGGAGCACTGCCAACTGCAAACATTTCCACCTGGCGATCATCCCGATGCCCTACCAACGTTAGGAGCACTGCCGACTGCATTTCCACCTGGCGATCATCGTGATGCCCTACCAACGTTAGGAGCACTGCCAACTGCATTTCCACCTGGCGATCATCCCGATGCCCTACCAATGTTAGGAGCACTGCCAACTGCATTTCCACCTGGCAATGAACCTGATGCCTTATCAACATCAGTGCGTACCATGCGAATCGCAAATGCGCATGTGCACTGCAGGATTGTGGCATGAGAAGGCGGAATAGGTTGCTCTGGCTAATCCTGCCCTGTTGCGTGGCACTTGTATGTGCCATCGTTAGCAGCTTTGTATCATGTGCTCCTCAATGACATAACTTGTTTGTAGTTCCCTGGATGGCTTGCCCGTGAAGGCCGGTGCTTGTTTGGGCTGGTTCCTTGCCATGACATCCTTGGCTAGCGATTTGAGTTGCCGAATGTATCATAATGGCTTTGCGTACATGACGCTCGGACTTGCACTGGAGCGCACCCAACTTGAGTCACCTGTGCCACTGTAAAGAGCGAGACATCCACAAGGGTATGTGAGAATGCATGCCTGCGGCTGTGCATGGCAGCTGATCGCCACAGCCACTGGTACTGGCTGGGCTGCTCCGGCTGCATGGTGTGTGGTACTGTAGCCTTGGGGCACCGCGGCGCTGCTTGGGTATGAGCATGTGGTGCGCCGGCTGTGTGTACTCGTAGATTGCTTCCGGCAAGGAGACGTGCGGGGACACCTGGTGGACGATACATTGGGCGGCGACGGTGTGCGTATGCAGAGCGCCTCCCAGAGTAGCTGCGGGCATGTTAGCCAGGGTTTCTGGCAGCACGCTTCGCATTGGATGGGCTCGTAACTATGCATCTCCAGGCTGTCAGCGGCAACGCCACCTGTTTACCAATGGATCACTCACTTCAAGACTTTGAGTGCTCCTAGAGGGGACCCTCTCGGGTATTTGTCCTGGTCAAGAGCGGGACTGGCAGCAACCCACGCTTGCTCTGCCTCGGCTCAAATTGTTTGGCGGGAGTTTTGTCAACACGAAAACACTGCAGTGCACAACCATCGGTCGGGGGGGAAAGTGCTTGTATGTGTCGCATTTGCCAGCATTTCTAAGATACTTTGATGCTGATTTCCGCCTGCTCTATCTAGTCCACATGATGGAGTTCCCATGCATGTTCGCTTTGTCAGTGTTCAAAGGGAGGTCAAGGCGTATAACGTGCACTCCCTTTGTACCAGCTCAGTGCACTGCAGGAGCCACCCTGACACGCATGAGACAGCCGCCCATGGCTGTTGGAGACCATGCTAGGCGTGCCTGGTGGACGAGCATGCGGCGCGTGCAAGTACATTGTTCGCAAGGCCTGTTCAGGCACTGCATCTGCCCAGCCCCAGCCTTGCAGGCAGTCAGGATCGGGCGCTTGCGCGATGCAGACTAGCAGACTCGCAGGCTCGCAGATAGTAGCATGAAAGTGGCATCCTTGCAACCGCCATGGAGCGCAGGGCGGCCGTGCGCGTGTGCGCGTTATGGGTTGGCGAAGGAAATGTAGCGCTTCAGCGCTTCTCTCATTTGTTCACAAAATGCAAGGTAACGGCCTCGCTGTCCTAGCCGCAGCGTATGGATGTTGCATAGCACAGCTAGCACACGCCTAGTATTCGAAGCTGACCTACTGCCATGTTGGCACCACGTGAGGCAGCTATGCGATATTGATATGTCTGGCCAACGCTTGCCTGTGCCATCGCTCCCAATGAGCGATGGCAGACGTAAGAAAAGCTGCCACACGCGCAACAGCTTTGCAGTGCAGACATGTAGTGACCGTGCACTGTTGCATTCCTGCAGGCACGATCAGCCTGGCAGGCTGCAAAACATACCATATGCGGACAAATATGCTCTGGAGCCTGAAATGCATGCATGCATCCCCACGCTGATGCCTGCAGACACAGCACGCTGTGCGAGCTGACGGCCCACACCAGTTGAGGAATGGACGCGTGCACAGTAAAAGCATGCGTACGCTTTCAGGGCAAAATTTGTCACCTGCAGTATTCTGCACACCCCCAATGCTGTTGGTGTGCATGCAGTACTCACAGAATCACAATCGCCTACGCATGAATGCATCACCAGCGATCCCCACTGCCATTCCCTCATCCACACACACAGACACCGGGTCTATACGCAGATGCACACTCCGTGGCCCACAGGAGTCGCACGTCAACACGTAGATGCCTCAGATGCTCCTGCACAAGTCAGCACACATGCACGGCAGGACAGCTCACCCGCTTCACAACCAACAACACCGCAGTTGACGGGTTTGCCAGCAGCGCAGCGCAGGGCATCGCCCGCCTCATCTGCGCGGCTATGCAAAGGGTCAGCTGTTACACCTGCTACACCGCGTGATCGGCGCCAAGCCACACCTCTACACCCCAGACACCAGCAGTGCAAAATCAGCTTATCAGCTGGGTACCTCCCAGCGGTGCTGGCGACGGCACGGCGGCGGGTCGAACGGACGTGCTACACATGCAGGGCCATGGTCCATCCGGCCGGGGAGCCGCTTGAGGCCAGGCCCGACACACAGCGTCTTGCATGTGTGCCTGTCCTTCGCATTGTTTTCGTGCTTTGCTTCTTAACCCGCATTGCGCAGGCAACGATACAACTGAGGCGTTCTTGCTTGCCGGCCAACACACCGCGGCTAAGGATTGCGCCTGCATGTCGCCCTGTGCATGCATACAGCATTGCACTTGTACCCCACCAGCTGCTGCCTTGAAATTGCCTGACATTCATGTGCTTGCCACAACCCACCTCAGCTAGCTCAGCAGCTGCGTCCATGCATGTGCACTCTGCTTGCTGCCCTCCTTGACCATTCACCCCGGACCGCGGAGCACTAACTCTGCTGGGCTCTGCTCATGCCCCTGTTCAGGTGATGTTTTGCTGCGAGCTGAGGTGCTGCCTGTTGCCGCGCTGCGTTGTTGTTGCTGAGCTCTTGCCAGTTGGTAGTTATCTTGTCGATCTCCCATGCTCTGCTCATGTGCACACGCACTGCATTCCGGGCTGCCCTCCACTCTTCCACCACGCTGAACGCCCCAGCCTCAGCTTCAGCGCCGCTGGACCAGCACAAATGCTTTGACACGCCTTCACTGACAGCCCGCTTTCACTACAGCCACCCTCTTTGAAATCATCATACCGTAATTCGTGTTACGCCAGCTCAGCTCATACACCTCGCTCGCCACCGTCAGGTGCAGTTTCTCTCCTTCTGCATACGCATATGCACACTGCACGGCCCCACGGGAATCACACTGCATGGCCCCAGGGCGCCACACACGTGCCCCAAACGCGTCTCCCCCTCACTGTGTGGGTGCCAGCAATCATCTCAGCGTATCAACGGACAGCCTGGCATCCTCGCCATCTTCTTCGAATCCAGTCTCTAACGAATATGCACATAGCACGGCCCAACTGGCATCACACTGTACGGCCCCAAGGGAATTACACTGTATGGCGCCACGGGAATTCTCTTTCTGACACTCCACGGCACGCTCTTGCCAGCTACCCCTCACTCGCTGCAGGCCGCTCCTGCACACACATCCACCCCCCAGCGTGCCTGATATCGCACATAAGTGACATCCTTGCCACCGCTTGGGCGCGCAGGGTGCAGGTGTCACTGTGCGGTGTGAGTTGGCGAAGGGTGTGACCGGGCATGGATTGACTGTGGTCCCTTTGAGGCATGCTGCATGATTGCGTGTGCAATGGAGATGGACGCTCCAGAAACGGGAGGATCCAACCGCACTCAAGGGCCACTGTGGTCGAGGGCAAAAGTGGCAGTCGGGATTGGAGTTTGCCGGCGGGGAAGTTCACACTCATAAGCTTGAAGCTGGATACCGCAGTATCAGAGCGGCGACGGGCGGTAGCCGGACCCCGTAGTTCATCGCACTGGGAGGCACATGGAAACTCTACAAGGCTTGAATGGAAGTTGGGCCCATACATCTCACTGCATCCTGTTCACATCTTGGTTAATTGACCTGCCGTCCGGTGCCCTTGCCGGCCAGTGGGACGATGTTAGGTGACACGACCTGCTGCCGTATCAGTGAGGCATGCCTGATTGATTGATTGATTGATTGATTACAGAAGGCGCCATACAGCGCGGCGGCGGCAGCCACCAACTCCTAGGAGGGCACCCACACACACCACCAGGTCACTGTGTGTGGGGGGGGACCCTGATAAACTGAACAGCAAGCAGGGTCCAAGCCCGAATCCATGCACAGGTCTTATGCGCAAGATGGTCCATGCATTGATAAAACAGGCGAGGGCAGTCATGCAAGAGCATGGCTGCAGTAATGCTGGTATGCACGTCGCCTAGTTGGGTACCGGGAAGACGCGTAGGTGGAGATGAGGGGGTGGATGCATGAGGGACACGCCTGGACCGACAGGCCAGGCGCGTGCGTTTGATGTCAAGGACCACGGCTGAAGTGCAGCTGGATAGACACACGCCACGTGACAGGCAGTGGGTAGGCCCCCATGCAGTGTGCACGATGCGTGCATGCATGCGATCGTCTCAAGCGTCTCACGCGCATCGAACCAGCCAAGATCAGCAGGGATCCACCTGCCTAGCTCTCTGCTGTCACAGCTAACCGACTCAGGCTCTTGTGATTGCATAATTGCGACCTGAAATGCCGTGCTGTGTCAGTTGATAGGCAGGTGGCAGGCTCCCACCGGCATGGCTGCAGAGACGGGGAGCAATCGCTCACGTAGTCGATGGGGGTGGTGGGAGAGGAGGGGCATGGGTGCACATTCATATACACTGCATGCACGTTCTCAGTGACATTAATGGACATCAGGGGCGAGCTGCAACACCATCTTCCCCTCAACTTCGACCATTACGGATGAAGGGGTGGTCAGGTGGCAGCGCTCCTTGCTTGACACATGCTGCTGGGGCGCGGGTGGCATGAAGGCGGACAAATCCTGCAGCTCCAACCTGAATTTCTGCTGCACCTTGAGGCCTGCCAGCGTCAGCTGCTCAGGTGTGGTGCTCGCCCGCGCCGCCTGCGGGGGCTGAGCAGGGGGTGGGGGCGGTGGCGCCGTGGCAGTCTGTGGGGGATGCTGCTGTGAAGGCGGCGGTTGCGGCGGTGGCGCAGCGGCGGCCTGTCGAGGCTGCTGCTGTGGTGGCGGCGGTGGTGCAGCGGCGGCCTGTAGGGGCTGCTGATGCGTTGGCGCTGGTGGCGCACGGGCGGCCGGCGCTGCCTGCTGTTGCTGCTGCCGTGGTGCCGCTGGTGGGGGGCCGCTTCTGCGGCAGCCACAGGCTGGTGAGGTACCGCCTGGCCACATCCATCGCATTGAGCGCAGCCAGCTTCACCACCAGCCATACATGCTGTTTGACCCCGGCTGAGGCGCACAGGCACCGTTGTATCTCGTCCCGCACTGCCCGGGCGATGGTGCACCCCCAGAAGTGGTGCTGACGGCTGACATGCCCCGAGCTGCTGAAGCCGGGCCACCACGTGCGTACCTGGCATCACCAAGCATGGCAAGACCAGCTGTGGCTAGCCTCCAGTACAGCTCCTTGCGCTGATTCTCCCAGGCCAGCCGTCACACTTGCTTGAGGGTTGTGAGGACTGACATCACGATGTCGTGTTGCCTACGCGTGTCGTCTGCTTCTGCAGCAAAGGTGTGCATGCGCAGTGCACGGTACTGGCTGGCATGACACACCTGCATGGCTGTCGTCTCGCGGATGGGGATTGTGTGTAACACGTGCGCGGTGATCCAGACTGGGGTGCTCAAACCGCATGCAGCTGAGGATCTGCCGCTCCGCCTCCCATGTGTCAGGCTGCGTTGCCGGCGGGGGCTGCGGTGCAGGTGTCCAGCATCAGCTTGCCCACTCTGCCGGCAGCTGCTTGAACACGTGCTGCAGGTCGAATGTCTCGCCGAGGTGGAGGCCACCAGCAGATGGGGTGGGCAAGTGTGGCAGGCGGCAGTCACCCACCTTCAGCTGCGGGCACATCTGGAAGGCGATGGCATCCTGCACGGTCCGGACAGTGCAGTATGGTGGAGGTTGGTGAACCGCAGGTGTGTCTCCCACGCACCATCATCTGGTCTCCCTGCGCCGGTGCCGCGAGCAATGGATTGGCCCATAACGGTGCATGTGCACACCAGGGGCCCCACTGCATGAGGCTGCGTTTCACCGTCGGCGGTGGCAAGTGCTGCAGGGCCGTCACCAGCCGGTAGATGGCAGAGTTCGCCCCCGCTTCTCCAGCTGAAGTCCTAACGGTCTTAACAGGCGACAGCAGGCACAAGGGGGCGGCGTCAGGTTTGATGGCAGTGATGAGCTGGCACGCAACGTGGATCCATGGCGGCGGCGGCTCCTTGCATAGCGGTGCTGTGAGGAAGGCCAGCGTCCAGCGGGCATGACATGCGCGTATGTGGCGCACCAGGGGCAGCACGCCAAGGCCGCCCTCTGTTGGATGGCCCTCCATGGCCTGCCGTGCCACACCTGCGTACATGTGTGTGTTGCCCTTGCGGTCAAACACTGCTGCAACCTCCTTCTGCAGCTTGTCCAGCATGTCTGCTGGCGGCAAGCCCAGAAACACTGCACGGTACAGCATTGTGTTGAGCGCGTAGCCTCCAACACCAAAAGCACGGCCAAATGTGCTGAGCGGAATGCGCGCCAGGCGCTGCAGGCAGGTTGAGGTGGACTGCGTGTGGGGCGCCCAGTAGTGCTCCAGCTTCTCTGCCTCCCCCGCTGGGTTGGTCTTGCTGTTGGTGAACTGGATGCCCAATGTCTGAGCTTCAGTCAACACGCTGAAATGGCAGGTCAGAGGGGATTGGGGTGGCAGCCTTGACTGCACCGATACGCATCCCCTGGATGGGTCTTGCTGATATTGAGATGTTGACCAGTTGCTGCTGCAAACACCTGCATGGCGCTGGCAAAGGTTGGGGCGACTTTCACGGAAACGGACCGGATGACAGCCAGCTCTTGCGTAGTACTGTCTAGTATACCTACACCAGACTTTGGCATGGTCACCCAAGACATCGTGACAGATTCAGCAGATACGATGATGGAAAAAAGCATGCACAATCCTACCCACGTCAGTAGCCAAGAGCAGCAAGCACTAGCAATGTGCCTTAGCGAGCACCTGTTGTGCGCGCGCCAAAGCTCCCAAGTGATTGTGAGCAATGTGAGTATGTGACACATTGATTGCTGTGGTAATCCATGATCATGGTGTCGCATGCTGAATCACGGCCATTCGTACTGCTTGGCGTGGTTGGATTAGCAACTGATGCTTGCCAGGAGTGCAGGGTGTGTGAGCAAACCATGTGAGCACCCCTGCAGGATCAACCTTCGACCAGGCACGCTGAGCGTTGAGCAGCGGACAGGCAAGCAGAGCAGACTGCAATTCCTGACTCTGTGTACGTCCCCACATGTTGACACGCTGACTGACTGAGATACGGCGCCTGAAAGAGGACGGGTTTGGTAACTCGTCAGCAAGTGCGTGTATGTCACACCCTTGCCAGCGGCAATGCATGTCTTCCCAGTTCCAGCTGCACTTTGTCCGGGACGTGCCAGTGTGGCTGAGACAACCCGTACCGCGCAGTGTGGGACAATTTGTGTCTCTCAGACGCTGCCATTGGTGTATTCCCCTTGCACCGATTCGCTCTGGCCTCTTGCATGCTGGCTTGTCACACTGCGGCATGCTTGCGTCACACATGAAGTTTGAGTTGCGCTGGTGGAGGCAAAACAGCATTGCAGGTCACTAGGTCAGGCATGTTGGTCCCACAGCATTGCGTGCGCGTGTCTCACAGCGCGGGTGGGGGCGCTGCTGTTACTGCTGCGGATACTACCGCTGCCTGGCCCACCTCTGCTGCGGTACTGCTCACCCACATGGAATCCCGTGATGGAATCCCCTGGTGCCAGCGAGGAGACCCTGCCCTCTTGTCAGTGACGCTGCCGGTGCATGCGCTTCCCATCGGGCAATGCAGCTGCAGTGAAACCGCGAGGTGCGGTCGCTTCGCGTGCAGGCCGTCCTCCAACAGGGGAGCACAAAGAAGAAGCTTGCGAGAACAAGCAGCTTGCCAATGTGTGTGCGGCACGCCTTAATTACGCTGCTTGTAATTCATAGATAGTTGCGCACGCTGCATTGCCCCTCGGAGCTGGTTTGGTTCGTTCCCTTGTCTACAGGTGGTACACCAGCTCACAAAGCATGCGGCTGCGTTGTGTCACCTTAGACATGTCCAGCTGCATATTGTGTTTGCTGCAGCTGCTTCGTGTCTTGCCGCCTGCCCTCGCTTCTCCTTGCTCAGTGGGTGAGAGTGTCGGCGTTTTGGTGGGCAGGTGCTGCTTTAAGATCCCACTTTCCGCTAGCCTCTGCTGGAGCAGGTACCGTCGTTGCTGTGCGGCAGCTCCACCTCGTATGGGAGTGAATCAGCCTGTGACTCCTTGCACCAAGTAAGTCACACTGCAGGTAAATGAACTGGACTGGCAGCCAGTGGCCTTGCTGGCAGCTAGGGGATGGGGTGGCCCTCGAGCATGTGTGCATGTCAGACAGGGGCTCCTATGGGGCCATGCAGTCGGATCATTGAGGGGCCGTGTTGCAGCCGTGTCCTTGGCGCGGAGCTTGCAGCCGCGGCATTGAGGGCAGGGCGCTGTGACGTTGGGGGCTGGGCGCCGCTGCGCCTCAGGCACACCATCAGTGCAGTATGCAGCAGGCATTGCGACCACGGCACTGGAAAGTTTAAGCACAAGTTGCATGCACATGACTACATGAGGCTTGTGAATGTTGCAGGCTCTGCTGTTCGCCTGTCATCCGTCATCACTTCTGCACAGCTAGGACAGGCCAGCAAGCATCTATCATGCATGCGTGGCGGCTGACCATTCGTCTCCGTGTGTGCATGGCATGGGTGGCATAGGATGGGGTGCTGCTGCGTGGTCGCACATCCGATAGCGCTCCAAGCGACCTTCACCTGAAGGATGCGGTAGTAGACGCTTGAGCAATGCGCCCCATGCTCAAAAGCAAGCAATCCTGCCTCGGTTGCATGTACCAGTCCGTGGTGCCTAAACGGGATGCAACCCGGATGCAATTATTGAATCATGCAAAGTCATGGATGCAAATGAACGACATGCTGTACAGTCTCCCGCCTGGATAGGTCACTCAGCGTCCTCCTTCCTCGGCGCAAGACGGGTATGCTGTAGCATCGGCTGCTGTGGCGCTCCACATGCAAACATTGGCTGCATGGTTTCAGCAGCGGTCCTGCTGCCTGTTGTGCGCCACCGGCCCCGCGATCACTGACCACCAGGGACGCCTGTCGCTTACCGCCCTGTACTGGCGCCGCCACTACCACTTGACGCCTTGATGAGCACCTGAGGCAGCAGGTGCTCATCAATGCATGTTTGGGTCAGCGGCAAGGTGGATGGGCAATGTGACAAGAGCAACAGTCTGTGGCTGTGCGTGCACAGCGAAGTCCACTGTTGTCAGAAGGAATGTTACAGGAGCAGGGTCCGGGCTCACATGCGTCACACATTCCCCTCCTGCTCAGCATGTTCGGCATTTCTGTGTGTCTGCCAAGCTGTGCATGTTCCCAGCAGGAGACTGCAGCTTGCTCCCGTATGCGTTCTCATTTCCTCCGGCTTCCGGCCATGGTAGGAGCGCTGGGCTGGTATGACCCAATGCGATCCCCAGTCAGGCACCCGGGTTGGCCATGTGCGGGCTCCCCACCCTTGCACATGCACACTGGACAGTCCCACACGGCGGGCCACAGCTCCGCCCCGCAACCCGCAACCTGAGGTCATTCAGCAATCAGCACTGGCCTTGGGCAATGCATGCATGCGTGTAGGTATGCAGCATGACACACCCACGGTGGACGACCGCGCGAGGAGGTCCGATCGCTGCGTGTTGGAATCATGCATACGAATATAGGCAGCAGCATGGTGGGATCAGCAATTAAGGCTGGCGCATCGTTAACCATGCGCAGGGGCGATGGGAAACACAAGGACAAGGCATGCTGAACGGTTGTTAAGTTTCATGCAAGCAAGCCAGGCAGAACTTCACATCCCATGGTCATACGCACAGGCTGAAGCTTGGGCCAGTACACTTTTGCATACGGTACGGGATGGGTGACGGATATACGCGGTGTGGCCCAGCCCAATGCCCCAACGTGTTCATTTGCGCTGAATGCGGTGCTGCTGCCGGAACGAAGTGCAGCGCAGCTTGAGAGGTCAGGAGCAGTGCAATCTGCATGTATAGATCCACCACGCCTGCGCGCTGCATGCCTTGCTGGCCATTCATGCAACCCTGCAGGTCACGTGACCTTGTCTGCAGCGCGCTGCAGCGTTTGCTACATTCATCAACTGTGCGTTGCCTTTGTACACCTTCGTGCGCATGCAAGTGTGTTGGGGGAGTCACATGCAGAGTGCGCTGGTCCAGCCATGAACGCAGCATTGTACCACTTGACGGTGCGGCTGGGTTGGGTGGTGAAGGCAAGAGCGCGCCGTGTTGCGACCAGTACAGCAGCTGGGCCTGTGTGGCCTGTAGTGCCGCCGTGGCTGTGGACCGGTCGCGCCACCGCCAGGAACTCAACAGCACACCATGTGTATGGTCAACAACAAAGTGGTTAGCCGTTGTGCACCACTTGCAACTTTGCATGTAATGTTGGTCTGACCAGGAGGATCAGGAGGGGTCAGGACTTCTTACCATGGCCCAATTTTGGGGTGGACACTGTCGTCGTCGGGCGTTTTCATCCGGGTTGACAGGCACATGTAGGCATAGGCCTGGATGGGTCTTGCCAAAGAGTACTGTACACACTGGCTTGCAGCGCGGTGGCTTGTGCCTCCGTGTCCCGCCCTGTGACTGTGCATGCTGCTGAAGTGCCAGCTGACTTTCAAGGCAAAGTGGTTGCACAATGTTGTTGCGTTGTTTTGAACGCACGTGTGGAGCGGGTTTGTAGGTGTGCCGCGCAGACGGAACACTGATACAGTTGGCCAGCTTTGAACAACTGTCCTTGGCCATTAGTGCGCAAGTCGTTTGTGGCCGCTGCTGTTTCCTCCTGAGCCAGAAACCCACTGCGCTACATCAAGCATTCTGCTTCATAGTCGGAAGCAACTGCCTTTTGTGGTGCAAACCTGTACCACGTAAGATAGTCCAGCACCTGGAAGCAAGTAGAGCAACTTGGCTGTGTGCCCTGGCAAAGAGGCCCAGCTGCAGCAGGCCACCACACCAGGGTCGAGGCTCTGCTTGTTGCGCCGACCAGGGCTCTGCTCAGTGTTGCCAGGCCCGAACGCGGGCAAACGAGAAAGCTGAGCATCAAGCAGGTCAGCACGTTGCGCACCTTCGCAAGCTGTTCTTGAGGTTGCCAGCGGGATCGTTTTGGAAGTTGCCAGCCTGAGAAAGACACCAAAACGCGGAGGGCCTGGCGAGTGCGGCGGTTTTACCCATGCACCCTCTACTTCAGCCCTGACAACTAACTTGGCTGTGCGCCCTGGCAAGCACCAAGAAGCCCAGCATCAGCAGAAGGCTTGCGCAGAGCTGCGCAGGTTGACCTCAGCCACTGACGTGCCTGAACGCGGGCCAACGCCACCTTCGTTGCCGCGCTTCAAAATGCAGCGACTGGAGTGCTGGAGTTAAAACGAAGGTGCGCGGCGCTGCTTTTTCGCTGGTTCGTTTTGTTGACGTTGCCAGCACTAGACCAATCACTCAGCCTGAGCACTGACCTGGCCAAACTGGAGGCCTGCGCCCGCATGGGATGCTTGGGAACAGCCTTTACTTTACAGCGACAAACACTCCCGAGAATGCTCTGTCTGTCTGAGTTGTAGCTGAAGTGTCATTGGTTGAGTACTGCATGCCTCGGGCCTTCCGCCCTCACGCCCCAACCCTGGCCTGCACGCACAATGTACGCAAGCGCGCTGCCTCTGTTTCCCCAATACGCATGGTGGCAGCACGAAGAGCTGTTGTCGTCTGAGTGGATGAGCCCTAACACTGTTTCTTTCACGACCTCGTGTTCGTGATCGGGGCGACAGTTTTCTTGTTAACAGGCACGCCACTTCACGGAGACAGCAGGACACTTCTCATCTGTTCTCCACAAGGAGCTTAGCGGGGCTTTGCCCTAGCCAGAACAACCCTGTCTACTCGGCAACGTGTAAGGTCGCGATGGTTGGCTGCAAGCGATAATGCAGCTTGGACATTGTTGCGTAGGCAACATGTGCAACGAGTTGGACGCTGGGTGCCAAGACAGCGGGGGCTGAGGGGCTAAATTGTGAAGGCGTCCAGAAGGCAAGTCTTGTACTGGTGTCCACTTACGTGAACCTCACCTGCCTGTTGCCTTTGTCTGCCTGTTGCCTTTGTCTGTCTGGAGGCAGCGCACCTGCACTGAGGATTTACACTATTTCTGGGTGTGTGGCTGTCCTTTGCTTTAGTTTTTTTGTTATGCCCGCCATCCGCATAACCTGCTATTTATTCCCTGTCATAGTTGCGCAACAACCTGGCTTGTGCACCTGGTAGCGCTGCGCATGTGCTGCTGGCGAAGGTGGGTTGCTGAACCTTCACGTTTAGTACTCCATAGGGTCTTTGGTTCGGCCTGGTCCCGTGAAGACACTTGGCCCCCCTTTTTTTTGTTACTCACGCAGCCGGGAATCAACATATATGCAACGAATGCGAAAGATGAAGGTATAACGAAGTACCCGTTAGGCGATCTATGTCCTGAAGCCGATCATTGTGCTGTGTACAACAAGTTGAAACCATGCCGGTTGCACGTGTATAGTGAGTGGAAACTGGAGAAACTCAGGGAGAGCAAAGTTTACCTGCTGCAGGTGTTCTGAGCGGCAAGGCTTTAAGTGGGTTGTTTGGTCTGTTTTAACTTGCCGTAACTGGGTTGCATGTCGTAGACCACGTGGCAGGGGGGGGGGTCCGGGAGGGTTAGCGACCAAGACGCCTTATCCGTGCACCTACACTGATAGTGATTTCTCTTGTGATAGTGGCGAGTGAATTTGAAGGTTGTACAATATGACGGGTTATGTGCTTGGCGCTTTGCTAAACCCTGACCCTGACTTGGGCTTGTTTCTTTGCTTCACATGGGCTGGCCTAGACCCAGGCACACGGTGGCTTGCGTTGCACTGTTTGGCCACCTTGCGGAGCCACCTTGTGGGACCACCCACGGGTTGCAGCTGGCTACCTGCATCGGATGAATGTCAGTATGTGCTTCCTTGTGCCGCGATATTGGCGCGAATTTGCTTGCGGCTACGAAAAGGGAGACACTAGGACAGTGTGAGATATCATTTCATATGCTTGAGTTGAGCTCACACCAGTCATGGGCTCATGGGTTCATGCTGTTGCGAGACCGTGAGTTGTCGCATGTGTTGGTGTCGTGTTGACAAGTTTGACAAACAAAGTCTAGAATGAAAAGCAAAGTATTGCAGAGCAAACCCAGAGCTAATATGGGAAGTATGGGACGGTGGCAATAGTGAAAGCCAATCAACCCTGTTTTGGGTTCCTGAACCAGTGCGGTTTGTTGTGTACCGAAGCCAGGGACCGAGGGCCTAAACTTGTTTACAAGCTGGAAACAAGCCCTGCTCCCTGTGCATCACTGGCACTTTGTCCCTTTTTTTATCTGCCAGTGCAACTGCCGTGCGACTTGCGCTTTCAGGCTGCCGTCGACTTCCTGGAACCCTCCGGCTTGTAAACGCGGGCTACGTTGCGGACAGTTTGTGTACTTATTGCGTATCTTCAGGCTGCTTTGGCCTAAGCATTCAGTGTTCTTGAAGCGTGATAACTCTTATAACGCATGGTTGGCTCCTCTTGCAGCAGTGCACCGCTTGATTCAGGCCTGCTTCTCTGCTCATTCGCACATTTCGTGGTCTACTGCAGACGTTTTGGCAGCACCTGACCTCCTCCGCCCTACTTTGTGGCTTTAATGCTGACGGCAGGCCATCACTCATCAGGCCTTGCATATGCAGAGTCTGAACACGCATACCACTGCATGTCGGGGGGTTGCAGCGAGCTGTTGGGTGATTGTGACCATAAGAATGCTTTGTGGGGCCTTGCGCTGAGGCCGGCTGCTGTGATGCTGGTTCTTGTGGTGAACTTCCTTGGGTTCTGGTCTGAATACCTTACTTGGGTCATCTGTGCACAACCTCAACAGCAGCCTCAACACCTGCCTCTCGCACATCGCTTGCCCCTCTCGCAGTGACAGCTGTGGAGCACTAACCTGCCTGGATTCGCGTTGGAGCGTGCGGTGCCGGCCCGGCGCGCGCGATATGATGGACCCTGCAACTGGCACTGCGACAGCAGCGCTGGACGCAGCCTCAGCGCCCTCCCTCACAATGGCGGCACGCACGAGGCACCAATGGGGCGTGGGAGCAGCGGTTGCAGCGCCGAGAAGCCCATCCATGGCCTCGGGCGCTGCTGCCGCCCCTACAGCTGCGTGCGCAGGTTGCGCTAGGCAGCTCAGTGCGCAGCGTCTCGCTGCACACCGCTTTGACGAGGGCTCCAGTGACGCACACGCGCAACAACGGCAGCAACCGCAACCGCAGCAGGCATTTGGCCCTTCGCCGCAAGCCGCCGCCATTGCCTCACCCTCCCTTGCCCGCACGGTGGCCGCCGGCGCCGTGCTGCAGTCGTCGCCGCTGCGGCGATCAGCGCGCAAGCGTGCAGCGGGGTTGGATGTGCATGCCCTACATGTGCAGGAGCAACAAGGCCCACCCGAGCGAGCAGATCTGGCTGTGCCAGCCGCGGTCCCCTCGCCAACAGCAAGCTAGCCACACCGCACAGCTGGAGGAGGGCCAACAACTGCAGCCGCCCGTCGTGACGTGTGCAGCGCAGGCGTAGGCCGTGGCCATGGCCGGCGGCAGCTTCCACCGCAGGCCGCCCGTCAGGCCGCCTGTGTCACCAGCTATGAAGCAGGCGCTGTTGAAGTTGCAGCTGCAGGTGCCGCCGCCACTCGGAGGCTCCGCCGCCAAACGCCGTCTGTTGGACAACAACCCGGCCGGGTTGTTGGACAACAACCTGGCAGAGCGAGTGGGCCAGCCTGAGACCGGTGCAGCCTGTAGGCAGGCCTGCGCTGCTGTTGGTATGACTGCGAACGCGTGTGCGGGTGCGGGTGCGGAGGGGGAGTTGGCAGGACTGGCGCTCGGGGTCACGGCGTCATGTAGGCTATGGCCATGACCTAGATCAGCAATCGCCCCCTAGCAACAGCTGTATGGCGTGCAGTACACACGGCACGCCCTTCACCTCCCCCAAGTCCTACACCCGCCGGTGGCGCAGCCAGACATTCGTAGATCTGGATCAGGTACCGCCTGGGGAGCCGTTCGCACTGCAGCCTGACGGTACAATGGTGTTGCATGTGCTGCGGTACAGCAGCCAGCAGTACAGGCGGCAGCGGGGCCGGTTGCAGGGGAAGCTGGCGCCCTATCGGGCGTTGGCGGAAGCGGTGCATCACGCCCGAATGAAGCAGCAGGATGCAGGGACGATGCCGCCTTCAGCGAGGGTGTCCGTGGCGTCACCGCTTCCGCGGCGGTTGGGCCGGGGATCCACGGCGGCACTGGCAGTGATGCAACGCTACCGATGTGAACGCTCCAGAGTAACAGGTGGGGGACGTCCCTCTAGCGTTGCGAACGGGGGCGAGGGTAGCTGCAAAAGAACACGGTAATCGCACTGGATCATGCTGCATGGGGCGTGTGTGAAGCGTGGCCTCTGGGAGTGGTTTCGGGGCCGCATCGTGTGCCGGCTTTTTTGCATGAGTTGGTCCAGGAGAGTGTTTGCACTACCTGCGCATGTTGCTTCTTGTGACGCATGTGTGAATGCGCACTGTATGCGTACTGAATGCAACTGAATGCATATGATTCAGGGGTTTCGATGTATTGGTCCATGGCAACACCCTCTCTAGCTGGCTGTGACCCACATGAGCATCTCGTCCCCCACATGAGCATCTCGTCCATGTAGACACGCACGTGTCTGTAGAGCATGACCCTCCCCGCTTTGGGCCATGCAATGTGTGCGTGCACGTACGCATGCGTGTGTGCGCTGACAGGCCCAAACAGCCCGCATACTACCTGCTGGACTTCACGGCAGCTGCCCATGCAGCTGCTGGCTGCGCGGGAAACGCTGTGCTGCCTGGCTGAAGGCCGACCCATGCCTGCAAGTGCTGACTCTGCCCCTTGTGCCGTCGGCCCTTGGCTGGTGTGCTTTATCTGTGTAGCAGGTGTTGTTGCTTGGAAATGCGGCTGTGCTGCCTTGCCTCTGAGGCATATGCCATTGCCCTTGGGCACGGCGCGTGTGCTTGAGGTCAGGTAAGGTCAGTATAAGCAATCGTTCATGCTCGGAGCAAGGTGCACCCTTGTATATGCTTGGTGTGTGGGAGCTCCCACATGCTGGGTAGGAGGCGGACAGTTGCGGAATTTTGTGTGAGCGTGCGAGGGCGTCGAATTTGGAGACGCCTTTTGGGTATTGGGTATGCCTTGTCCGCAGCGCACAAGCACACTTGTACCTGCATACATACGCCCGTCTGTATGTTATTTATGTTCCTATACCACCTGTAGGACTCTTGCTTGTATTGTGGAAATGGGGAAGCGAGTGACAACTGCAGGCCTGGGACGACAAGGTAGTTGCGCCCTCATAGGCGTCCTGCTGCAACACCCTGACCCTCTCAAGCCAATGTCAGTGTGGCTTCTCTGCACTTGTTGACCGCAGGTGGTGGTGGTGCGAAGGGCTCGAGCATCTCACTCCCAAGGTTGGTATGAGGTGAACACCACGTGTTGAAATGGGCACCTTATGGAATGGGCAGCGTACTGTAGAAAGGAAGAGCACAGGAAAGGAAAGCTGGGCAGCAAGCCGAGGGATAGCAGGTCCTCATGTGTCCAAGCTCTTCCGTTCGGGAAGACCCTGAAAACTTGCCTTCGGTTTCAGGGAAAAATTGCCTTCGGTTTCAGGGAAAAATTGCCTTCCCAGACCACTGCACTGCATGTCTGAAACACAGGGCACTGGCCCTTGTGGGGACCAGAACTGGCTCAAAGCACTTTCCTCTTGAACGTACGGTGCTATGGGTTTGGGTTGGTTTTCTTGTCATGCAGTGAACAAGGGTTGATTGCTTCGGAGCCAAAGCTGAGCTTGAAATATGCTTGAGGGACCTCATGGACTTTGCCTGCTTCACAACTTCTCTTTCCATACGTTTTAATGACCCTTGCCCTGCTAGCTGTGAGCTTGGCCTGTGCCAGGCCTTTGCGCATCTGCCTGCACTTGTGAGTCGCTGCGCTGCCTTGTCGACCAAAGTAAGTATGTGTGTGTGCGCTTCTATGTCCCCTTTCCGCAGGTTCTTGATGCTCATGGTGGCTGTATTCCTTGTCAGTGCCAACGGGGTGCGAGTTGAAGGTGCAGCACTTCCGTGCGTCCCCACTCGGTCACCGTGCTCCCGCGATTTCAAGAGCACCTTCGCTACCATGGATCAGGGCGCTGGTATCCTCAACTCAACTGGGAAGTCCTACACAGAGAAAGGGTGAGTTCAGTATGCCGGAACTGCTTAACCTCACAAGGACTTGACCGATTATTTCCGTACGCTGTGCTCGTCCTTCTTCGTTCTCGCGCCTTGTTTCGAGGACTCCGTCTTGGGTCTTGGGACAGGTTGCGGTGCTGCTGTCACTTTGTTTACCTTCTGCGTGCGCAGTTGGGAGCTCAAGGGACTGTTTTGCAAGTGCCCGTTGTTCGAAGTTGGGCGCCTGGTGGACGTGACGGGCACCAACATCAGCGCCGATGCTGACGGTGCGTTCAAGACAGCGCTTCAGAAATTTGTGGATAAGTTGGTGATTTATGTGGACAGCACGCCAAGTACCGCGGACTTTGAATCCCTGAGGAGCGCCTACACGGAGTGCATGACGAAGTTTCTGCCGGTTTGCCAGGCCCGAGCGCCGCATATCTGT
The DNA here is from genome assembly GCA_001662385.1 of Chlamydomonas asymmetrica. Classification (NCBI taxonomy): domain Eukaryota; kingdom Viridiplantae; phylum Chlorophyta; class Chlorophyceae; order Chlamydomonadales; family Chlamydomonadaceae; genus Chlamydomonas; species Chlamydomonas asymmetrica. Next base: position 129,831 of record BDDA01000041.1, read on the forward strand.
CAGTAGTTGCGCCTGCTAGGGCGTACCTTACCCGATGCATTCCTCGGCTGACAGCAGGAGGCAGCAACGTCTGACTGGAAACGGACTGGCGGGGCGCACCACGCTGAGCCGGCAGCGCTGCAGCGGCCGTTGCAGTCTACAGCAACGGCGCCCGGCAACCCCACTGCGTGCACTGCAGCTCACGTGCAGGCTCAGCGAGGACCCACCAACACGGCGGGAGGCCTGTGCCCCTGTGCATGTATGGCACAGGCGCTGAATGACTGGCAGGACTGCGCATGCGCACTGTACTGTTCGGAACCACTGAACCTTGTCGACCTGCCCTGCTCCGACGATCCACCTGAGCGCAAAGTTGTGGGTTCGCATGGGTTGAGCCTTTAGGTGGCGTACACGTTTCCTTTATGAGGCCCTTCAGCGCACGTTCGGCCTTACCGTGTTCACATAACATCGGATGTGTTGAAAGCCATGCGGAGCCGATCCAGTCTACTTTACTGAGTTGTGTGCTTTTTTGTGGCAATGTCCTATGCGCTTGGAGCATCGACTCCTCGGGAATGCTGGGTTTCACCCTTGGTACTGAACCGCGCCGGATTCCTGTCTCCTCCGCATGAGGGCGTTCTGCGCACCCGTGTGTGGACCGCATCCGTTTCCTGTCTCATCCACATGAGGGCATTCCACGCACCTGCCTACAGACCGCGCCGGATTCTTGTCTCCTCTGCATTAGGGCGTTGTGCGCATCCGCGTGTGGACCGCATCCGGTTCCTGTCTCCTCCGCATGAGGGTGTTATGCGCATCCGCGTGTACCGCATCCGGTTCCTGTCTCATCCACACGAGGGCATTCCACACACTCGACTGTTACTCGTGCCGGATTCCTGTCCCATCCGCGTGAGAGCGCCTACATGCACCCGGTCCCTGTCCCATGCCCATGAGCGCATTTCACACCCCTGCACGCCCACGGGTTTGCTTCGAGGGGCACACAGCTCGCATGTCATGTTCGCTTGGTGCGCTGAATTCATCGATCCTTCACATGATCGCTGCTTGCAGCCTCCAGTACCTTATGGGTTACGACATGTGCACATGCACGCTTACCGATGTCATGAGGATGCAGGTGACTTGTGATGAACTGTGTGGGGACATGGGGCCCCCAGATGCGTTTTGGCTCACACGGTACTCATCAACCTTTGGCAATGGGCTGTCAGCCCTGCTGCTGGCATGCAAACACTTCTGAACCATCCGGACTGTTGTGTATTGTCCTTTTGGTTTCATTGCTACTGGTGCTGGGATGGGTCGGAATGGAAGCCGCTTCCATGCTTTGTGCATTGATTTCAGTGTCTAACGTCTGTCCCCGACGTTCTCGAGAGAAGAATCCTTCCGCATTGCAACCTGTATACTGTATCACCTATTATCGGTCGGTCCTGTGATGCTTCCTCCGCCGTTGCGGTATGTATCGTGATTGAGATGGGAGTACATCGGCCTCGGAGGACAACTGCCATAGGCATTTCACCTTGCACTGAACGTGATGGCTTAGTAGCAACAGTGCATACCTTGCGAATTGCAGATGCGTATGTGCGCTGAAGGATTGCGGGATGAGAAGTCACCATGTTGATCTGGCTAATCCTGCCCTGTTGCGTGGCACTTTCTTGTGCGCTTGTTAGCAGCTTTGTATCATGTGCTCCTCAACGGGATGGTTTATTTTACAGCAGCAGGGGATGTCTCACGAAGTTGGGTTTGCTCCAGTGGGAATCCCAGCGTAATGTACACAAAGCCAAATCAAAATACATCGGGCAACTCAAGTCGCTAGCAAAGGGCGTCGCAGCACGGAACCAGCCCAAACAAGCACTGGCCTCCAAGGGCTGTAACCATGCCAGTTCACATTACGCTGGGATTCCCACTGGAGCAAACCCAACTTCGTGAGACATCCCCTGCTGCTGTAAAATAAACCGAGACATGCACAAGGGTAGGCGAGGATGCGTGCCTCGCCTTCGGCCGTGCATGGCAGCCAGCTGATCGCCACAGCCACTGGTACTGGCTGGGTTGCTCCGGCTGCATGGTGTGTGGTACTGTAGCCTTGGGGCACCAGTGGCGCAGCTTGGGTAAGAACAGGTGGCATGCCGGGCTGTGTGCAGTTGTGAAGTGCAGCCAGCAAGGATACCTGCGGGGACACTATGTGACCAATGCATTGGGCGTCGACGTGTGTGCGCATACGCAGCCCCGCACAGAGTAGCATGAATGGCCAGCAAGGCATGGGGGCGCAGTGATGGCACATCCACACATGTTTGGTGCACTGCAGATGCACTGCTGCTGGCGTCTCGCTCAATAGCGCTGCACTCCGTTCCGGCAGCAACGACGCATTCAGCGCAAATGAACACGTTGAGGCGCTGGGGTCGCTCTCCCTGCACCTTGCATTTCATTTTGCATTCACTCGCACAGCTCTCCTTGCGCGCCTGACCTTGTCCCAGCTGCTGTGGCGTTTCACGGGGCCGTGCTGCGATCGAACTTGGGTTTCTGCTGCCTGCCTTGTGTGTTTTGCCTTGCCTGCTGGTTGTCTGGTCTCGCCTTGGCTGCTTGCCGTGTGGCCCTGGGGTGTATGTGACTATGTGAGGCACCACTTGTAACATGCGCATATCAGCATATGGATAAGTGAGGATGCGAGCTGCTGGTGCGTGCGGGCCTATATGCGCTGGCAGCTGACCGCCCCAGCCACGTCGCTGTGTAGCTCAGCGCAGGCTGCATGGTGTATGGTGCTGTGCAGCCTGAAGGGCACCAGCGGCGCCGCCTGGGTATGAGCACACTGTTTTGAGAAGTGGCGGCACATAGAGTGGACCTGAAAGGTTCATCAACAGTGTACCACTGATTTGCACTGCCCATGCAAAAGCTGTGACGCGACGCCTGTGTGCCAATGCCGCGCCCTGCAAGCACCTGATATGATGCACGACATGGCATGCATGGCCGGCAAGGCCAGACGGCGCAGCAGTCCTGATGCAGCATGCACATTCTGCACATTGCACTGTCCTGACCTCTCACTCTGCAGGCGCGGCAGTCTCATACGGTGAGGCAGGCAGGCATGTGCGGTGCACCGACAACATGGTGGGCTGCTGCTATCAGAGCGTTGTGGATGTGATTAGATTTTTAGGTTTTTTACATTAGGAGCTTTCTAGCCGAGGCCGACACTCCCCTCAGATGAGGACAGAACACTCTCGCAGGTGCGAGTCAAGCAAACAAGCAACAACAGGCCAACACTGAACGCGTTAAGCCAAGGTGGATGTGTACTACATGCCCAGAGTCCCAGAGGCACGTGACAGTTACTATGCGATGCACAAGTGTGGCGCCCGTCAGCAGCTCAGGGCTGTTGCAATTCCCAGCTTGACCCGACGCCTGCCTGGGGGTGAGCGGCCCCACATGGCCCCCAGTGGGTCATATCAACCCGGCGGTGAGGCGGATGGAGGAAAGGGACCGCACAGCGTGAGAATGCATGGGGCAAGAAGCTGCAGCCTCCTTGCCCGTGTGACAGGTTCAAGCGTGCATGGGGACATGCATAGCCAGGTGGACATGCTGAACAGGAGGGGAGCGTAAGCCCGGACCCCGCTGCTGTCGCTGCCTGAGGCAATCCCTTTGACGGACTGGGCACAGCCTCCTGTGCTGTGCGTACATAGAGACTGGCAATCCATCTGGCCGCTATCCAAAGCAGGCTAATTCCTGCTGGCCAAGGTGATCATCAAGGCGCGCGCAGTGTGTGTGGCGGCGCCAGTGCAGGGCGGTCAGCGCCAGGTGCCTTTGGTGGTGAGCGATTGCAGGGCCAGTGACGCATTGCAGGCAGCAGGACGGCTGCCGATAGCATGCAGTCCATGTGTGCACGTGGGGCGCCACAGCAGCCGATGCTACAGCGTACCCGTCTTGCGCCGAGGCAGGACCCCGACTGCCCTGTCTAGGCGGTAAAGCGTACGACTTGCTGAGTTGCATTCAATCTATGCACCGCAAGCTGGTAGGTGCTGGCAGGATGGCTTGCTTTTGAGCATGGGCTGTACTGCTCAACAATCCACTAGCGCATCCTTCAAGTGACGGTAGCTTGGAGTGCATCGGCTGTGCGTCCACGCAGCAGAACCCTAACCCGTGCCACTCATGCCGTGCACACATGGAGACGCATGGTTGAGCCACCACGCATGCCTGGTCAATGCTTGCTGGTCTGCCCTCGCTGGACAAGTGACAGGCGAACAGCAAAGCCTGCAACATTCACAAGCCTCATGTAGTCATGTGCATGCAACTTGTGCTTAAACTTTCCAGTGCCGTGGTCGCAATGCCTGCTGCATCCGGCGCTTATGGTGTGCCTGAGGTGCAGCAACGTCGAGGCCAACGTCACACAGCGCCCTGCCCTCAAGGCTGCGGAAGCAAGCGCCACAGCCACAGCTGCAGCACAACATGTTGCTGCGGCACTATCCAGAAAACTGAAGAACAACGCAAAGGACCTGCCCAACACAGTCGTGGCGCTTGTCGAGCACTTGCACCGCGCCCCGCACCCGAGAAGCCCCGCTGCCTGAGGTGCCTGCATTCAATACGTGCAACATGCTGGGAACAACCTGCTTGTGACCACTCTCAGCTTCAAAGAAGCAGGTCAGCCCTGCCCTCAGTGAAGCCCTACATCCCTGACCAGACGCGCACCTTAGTGTGGCCACCTGGCAGTAGCCAGCGGTGCAGAATGCACGGCGTGGGTCACAGTGCGGCGCGCTGCATCAAGAAGGTACAGGTCTACAGGACAAAAGTCCGGTGCTTAGTGTCGTGATAGCAACCGATTGTTGCTGAAAAGCAGCAAGTGTGTGCTCTGTAGCAACAGTGGTGGCACCCTGGCTGGCAGTGCCAATATTCTACCTCCGCCCTACGTGTACAGGAGGTATTAATGTCCCAAACCGACGTTGGCGCAGCTAGCCACAACACATGCAGAGGATGTGTGTGTGACAAACAGGCCAGCACGCTGTTCACTACGCGTGGTACACTCTGACAGTTGTACAGACAACAGCCACGCGCACACACCCGTCAAAGCCGGCATCAAAATAGGAACAGTGCCAAAGTGGAGAAGTAGGACCTACCGGAGGGCCAGGCGGTGAGTCAGATTCGTGCATAGTGATTACATACTTGACAAGGCACCTGTGACGACGCTGTGGGCAGAGCTTCCAGGGCCAGTACGGCCGGTGGGCTGCAGCGCACAGGGCCGGAGGCAGCGCAGCAGCAGGCCGTGACTCCAGGATATGCGCCTGGACGAAAATACTATGCTTACATCCAGAGGATTGTTGGTGGGGGAAGCGAAAGCTTGGCACCATAGCGTGAATGCATGCAAAGTTGTGCGCAGCAGGCCATCTGCACTCACGCTGTCCCTGGCCTGCTTCATCGTCATCATCAGCACTGCGTAAGGCCCACAGTAAGCATACTATCGAATTTGTGACTTCTCGTGTGCTGGTTCAGTGCGGTTGCTGTTGAATGCGCATGAAGTACATGGTGTACTGCTGGGTGCCGCCGCCCTCGACTGCTACATACATACGGGGCTAGGGTATCAGGCAGGGGCAATGCACCCTCAACATTACGCGTTTGGCTGCGTAATTGCTTCTATTCACCAAAGATTGAATCCAGTCCGATCACTGCACCATATGGCTGCCGCAGCTGTTTTCACTTTGTCCATCATCATATTCACAACGCTGCAGCTTGGCAGTGCGTACGGTGCAGAAGAGATTCCTGTGTTCTCAGAGCCCGTGTCCTCACACGTTGCACTGACGTACAACCCATATGGCGAAGCCGACGGCACCGGAGCGCAAATCCACCGACTGTATGGGCTGATGGCCATCGCTCGATTCGTGAAAGTCCGCTACGTCCACACGGATATCGTGCACATCAGCAACAGAGGAGTCAAGAATTTAACAGAGAGCTCGCTGCTTAAGAGGGTCAACACCTTCGCGCGTGCCGCCTTGAGGCTTACCCCGGCGGACGAGTACGACGCGGCCCATGACATGCCAACAGGGGACGTACTCACGCAACGCCACTTAACCGTGGAGCTCCTGCACAAGGCAGCTGCCAGCTACACGCCTGGGAAGCTGACCCTGCTGAACATAACATTCCCATTCCCACTGCTTGACCAGCATCCGGAGGTGTTTGAGACGTTGCGCAACACTTGGCATCATCACCCCCCCGTTGGCTCAAGCTCACCAAGTCTCGCAACAGAGGGACACGCCCAGAAGACTAGGCTGGTTCGCATAGCGGTGCACGTGCGACGTGGGGATGCCTACGCCTTTCCTGACAGGATCATGCCTTTGGCGTATCACACCACCGCGCTAAAAAGCGTTACCGCCTGGCTGGACGAGGCCGGGGTGGCCTACGCTGCAGAAATATACACCGAAGCTTGGGACGGCAACAACGGAGTCTCTTCCAATGTCGGCTCTCTTGGGTCTATGGAAGAGCTTCAGTCCCTGCCGTATACCATTGTCATGGCGGACGCCGACCCTATATGGACGATGGAGCAGCTCGCCACTGCAGACGTTGTCATCGTGAGCCGTTCCTCGTTTAGCATTTTACCTGCCCTTTTGAATCCAGGAGTCGTGCTTTTTCCTTGCAACCAGCCCTGGTATTGGCACACGCCGTTGTCAGACTGGATACACGTCGGTGGGCAAAATGGAGAAATCGGGGACAGTGACTTGGAACGGCTTTACCAACAATTGAAACAGTTTGCATAATACTGTATGCAGTGACTGCATGCTGCTTGAAATGGGCTGCTACTGCAGTGCAACCCACTCCTGCTGGGACTCCGCCTGCGTTCCAACCACTTCAGCCTTTGCGCACCGCAATTCGATGCTTGTCCCAGTGCCCCATACGGTGTCACCTGCACTTGAGACCTTTGCTGCTTGTTGTTTGGCAATCAAACGCATGTTCGAGACCACTCAGCAGGTTCCAAGGCTCCCTGCCCCTGTATCACGGACTCGCGTTCAAACACACTTCGGAAGTTGACATCCAGCTCCATCCATGCTACATCCTTTGTGGCAATGCTCAAGTGGCTGTAAGCTGACCACCGATTGCGCCTTGGCTCACCGGAGTGTCTGCACTACCAGGGAATGAGTCAGCTGCAGCAAAAGCACGAGTGCACACTGCGCATGTTGCTGCGCATGCCGTTCACACCCCAAGCAAGCGTCCCAAATGCCGATGTTGGCAGCGGCAGAGAGCAGCAGGGGGAAGGCTGGGACACGTGCACTTTGCTACGCTTTGCACCTCACCATTCACCACGCACAGCCTGTTGCTGCTTTTGGCCAGCAGCGCTGAATGGCACTCCCTTGGCCGACCACGCCACCACCACCACCGCCACCGGTTTAGGATGTGTTTTGGCTTGTAGGTGATCATGCGACAGCTGAGGTACCTGATGCGTAGCTGACGATGCGTGCATAGCGGTGGCTGGGTCACATGCATAGGTCAGCATGGTGTGCGCCCTCCAGCATGTGTACGTTGTGCCTAATGCCACGCACGCCTTCGTGCCACCAGCGCACCCCAGCCCACTGTTCCTTTGCCCGCACATACCCGCTTTACGTACCCACATGCACCTGCGTGTCGATGTGTTAGCACATGATTCAACACTGGAGCGCCAACTCAGCATAGTAGCGCATGGCACCTGACATGACACCTGTGTGAGATCCTAACACAGCCTTGTCTGTCTCCACAAGCACGCGCGAAGAAACACGCCCTCACTCCTCAGTCCACCGCACTGAGCTGGCCGCATGCACGCATGCGGACGCTTGCGAGTTGGGAGCACCGTGCAGCGAGCGTGTGTCAGCGCCAGCAATCAGTGACGTTTTCAGGCTGTGAGGGACACAAAGTGATGCAGTCGGCCTCAAGTACTTGTGTACACGCACTGACGCACAACAGAGCAGGAAAGTCCTGGGATGCAGCCTGCAGCTGAGCTGCACACACAGGCACGCCATAGCGCAAAACAGCCCCAATCAGCATTCGGCAACATGCAATAACAAAGCCTTGATCACTAATAGCGCGGTGCGCATCCAGCCGGGCAGGCACGCAAGGCAGCAGACACACGCCACAACACAATGCTGACAGTGAGAAACCAGATACCCAGTGCGTGCTGAGCACAATACGTCAATACCGGTACACAGTGACCAGCACCGCGCGCACGCCTGCCATGGCTGTGCCAGCACTCGGCAGCAGCTCCTGCCATAACACGATGGCAGACAGCGCCTGAGTGAACTCCACTTGTGACTGGCGCAAACACGCAGCGCACACGCATGCCCCTACGCAGGGAGAACTCCACCACAGCGGGCGACGGTCAATCTACAGGTCAATGCCTGCGCACGCACACAGCGGGACCACACACAAGCCCCTCTCTCACTACGCAGTACAGCAGTGCAGTACAGCGATAGGGGCATCAGACCAGGGTGCGTCTAGTGCGTCTGGTCTGCCGCTACGCCTTGTGCAGCTCGTGCCCCGCCGTCACCACATGCGCCGCCAGCTTGGAGCTCGCCGCCTCATGCGCCGCCGCGTTCGCCGCAGACACCGCCGCGCCCACCGACGCCGCCGACGGGTGCACCACCGTGCCGTGCCCCGTCGCGATCGCGCGATAGTCCAGCTCACACACGAACTTATGCGTGCGGTCCTCAAACTGCCCAAAGTGCACAAAGTGCTTCCAGAGGGCTGCCGGCGAGGAGGCGAGGGACTGGAGGTCGGGGTTGTGCGCGAGGTAGAAGTCGAAGTCGAAGCACTTGCTGCCGCGCGCCTTGGCCAGCAGCACGCGGTGCAGCTTGTAGACCTCCGGGCGCGCGCTGCGGTCGTTGCGCAGCACCAGCGAGCGGTCGGCGGGGATCTTGTCCTGCAGCCGGGAGGGAAAACACGCGCGGGCGAGCCACAAGGCAATAACGCACAGCAAGGCCAGCAGGCAAGGTCAAGATGCCACGCCTTGGGAGCCCCTCATGCGGGAATGTGGGCTTTGGGGACATGCAGCTCACGGGATTTAACCCCCCAGATGCTCCATGCACTGCTGGGCATTTCGAACGATACCTGCCAACCTCGCCACTCTGCCTTACCCCCCTCAGGGATTCGCCATGGCTGCTCGCAGGTATGTGTTCAAGCGAGGGAGGCACGCACGGGGTGTATGTGAGCGTGTATGCAGGCTTGCATACCAGTCAAGGCCATCAGCGCGTTGCACCGCGCGCCCAGTGCACAGGCCCACCTGCCACTCCTGCATCTTGAGCGCGTTTACGGAGGAGGTGATGGCGTTGTTGACGGTGAAGGACTTGACCTTCACGAACACCACCTCCTGGGGGTCCAGCGTAAGGCCGTCGTACGTGTGCTCTACCTGGCACGTGTACCTGCGTACCGCACCAGCAGTACCGCAGCAGTACAGCAGTACAGATTGACTGCGGCTCAACCCGTAACACGACCGCGGGTGGGCTGCCACAGAGCGGCGCGGGTGCCGTGCATGGTGATGTATGGGTGTGTGGTGGTGATGGGCGAGGGAGGACGCGTGCACCATGCATGGGGCAGCGGGGTCAGACAGCACAGGGGCTCATTGCCTGCAGCTTTGGGCGAGCTCTGCCATGACGATGTTGTGTTTCGCAGGACTGCCAGGCGCACTGCTGTGGATGCTCCATGGCCAAGCTGCCGGTCCTCCCAATGCGTTAAGAGAAGGGATTGGCCAAGGCTCGCAACCTCATCAGGCTGTCGCGCAACCTGAAGGATTTCATGCATCATTGGCCTGTCTGATTTCCGCCCTAGACTGCAGCTCCAGGCCTGGAGCTGGCAAACTGAGCACGCCAGCAACCACGACTCACGCAACAGCTGCTCGCCACAAGGCCCGAGCGGGCTGGCGACCAGAGGCCCCGCTCACCTCCTGTTGCACTCCCAGTTGCGCTTGTCGCGCCAGTCTATGCCCTGGTACTTGGTCATGAGCGAGTCGATGTTGTAGCCGGCCTTGAGCACCGCGTTGGACGCACCCAGCTCGCTGCACGCGCAGGGGGCCAAACCACCACATGCAGCACGGGGGTCCCGTGGGGGTGAGGGAGGGCGGTGAGGTTCAGGGCGAGAGCGTGTTGGGTACCGGCAGCGTGCAGGATTGAGGCAATCATGCAGTGTCATGGGCTGGCGGCGGCATGCGGCATGCAATGTTCTGCATGTGGCATGCGAAATGCCACATGCTTCCGAGCCATCTGAATTCTGAACGGGGTCCACCCCCTATCAGACCCACCACCTGTTACATCGCAGTAATGCCAGTACAGTCGTTCCTACAGCTCTGCACGCCCGTGACCCCCTTGCCCACGTCACGATCAGGCATCAGCCCTGCCCGCCCACATGCAGACATGCTTGCACCCGGGCTGTGTTGCGTAATGACTACTGAGCGCAGCTCAGCCGGAGCCGCAAGTCAGGGGCCGCCAAGCTGATGGTTGCAGGGAGGGCCCCACCTGTAGTAGATTGTGTTCCAGCGGCTCTGGTGGCAGTGGAAGATGCGGCCGTCATCCTCCAGCACCTTGAGACCCACCTGCACAGCCAGCAGCAGCACAAGGCGCAATCTGGTGTTGACTTACGGAGGCGAAAGGCGTCAGACATACAAAGACACTCTGGAGGGAGGCCGTGGGGCAAGTAGCATGACGGGGTCGCTGCGCAATACGACATGCAGGCAGCCATGGCTGCCTGCGCCAAATCTCACAGCTCAGATGCATGATGGCGAGCCTGCAGTGATGCACTTTACTGCAGCTGCACTGCGCCGCTGTCAAACAGCTGCACTCCCAGGCAGATATCACACCAGTTGCACCTGCAAAGAGCCACGCCAGCCCTGCTTGTCCCATCGTGGTGCATACACCAGTGCACACACGTTGCCACACACACACTCATGTTGCCGCCACTGCAGCGCTGAACGCAGTACAGGCGGTACGATCACATGCGGCACGCCCCCAGGCACGGTCATGCGGCGGACGGACTCCACGCAGTCACCCACCCGGTCCGTGGCCACCACATACGACTGCACGTGCGGGTTGCGGCGCCACTTGCCCTGCATGTCGCCGTTCAACGGCGACCCCTCGCAGCTCACGGTGGGGCCCACCAGCTTGACGCTGGGCGACAGCCGCGACAGGAAGGGAAGCGTCCAGTGCACCTTGCCCTGCGGTGACATGAGGCAGTGTGGACTGGATGGGTGTTAGCGTTGTTTCTTCCACTGGGGCCACGCATGTGCTGGGTGTGAGAGGGGTGTGTGTGCGCGGGGAGGCGGTGGAGGGGTGAAGGGCAGCCGCAGGCAGTGCTAATGCTACTGCAGGTAACAGTGAGGGGTGGGCATGAGTGGATGCAACTGCAACTGGGCGCCACCACTTTGCATCCGTGCGCTTGGCCGCACACAGCTTGCAGCGATTGCGCTTCAGCCGCTGCTCGATCAATGATGCCACGGTGTCTGTGGTGTGTCAGGACATGCGTGCCCAGGCGGCTACGCTGCCTGCCATGGAAACCTCAGCAGGTGTGTGCGCAAGAGCACGGAATGGTCTGATGCATTTGTGCGTGAGTGCTAACGGTCATGTGGCATACGCGCCAAGCGTCGCCATGCAACACGCCATTCAGGAGTGCACAGGGCACCATCAGTGCATGCAGTGCAGCATGCAGATGCAGATGCAGATGCTGGCAGCAGCATGGCCATGGCCGCCGCCTGGTTCCAACTGGTGCAGTTGTGCACCAAGCGGAAGGGGTCATGAGCATGCAATTCAGTGTGTAGTATGGTGTCCAGCCGGTTATGCTTACGCATGCGTCGCAGCATTCATGGCATCCCAGTGCAGTCAGCTGTCGGGCATGCAGTGCACTGCTGTATGTTTTCTCATTAGGCAAGCCGGGCAGGTGTGTCAGTGTTGACAACTGCGTGCGGTCAAGCTGCGGAGTGTGGCCGACTTACCCGAGCATAAGCAGGCAGGAATGGCCCACGTACTGAGCAGTTCATGAAAATGAAGTATTTGTACTTCCGCACGTTGACATAGGTGGTGCGTAGTACCCAGCCGAACGTGCCCCAGTCATAGCACTCGTTGGCGTGGTATATGTACTTGGCGTGGCTCGGCAGCTGAGGCAGGTCGAGGTGCTGAAGCAGGCGGCAGTATGGAACAAACAAGTAAGTGTCACTTGGTGGCACCGAAAGGGACGTTGACAACCAAGTGCACTGCATGGCTTGCCAGGTGTGCGCACCTTACGGGCACCAGGAGACTGCTGGATGACAAAGACATATTCGCACTTGCTGTCATCCTGGACTGCTTCTTTGACGAAGTAGCGCAGGTTCTCGATGAATTGCGGGTCCGTGTCCGCAAAAATGTACAGGACAAGCACCGAGCGCCCGCTGTTGTCGCTGAACAGCTTGGGCTCCTTTCGCCAGGGTATAAGTTGGAAATTCCATAGACTAAGACCAAGAAGTAACAAGGCTAGGAGGCCAAGGCTGTAGTGGTGGCTGTGATCCCTGCGCAACAGGCGCCAGCGCACATAGAGTTTGAAGTGAGCCGCATCCAGTTGTTGGACTCACGTATCCAGGCTCTGTGCGCCAGCACTTTAAAATGGCAAGCAAACAGCTGTGCGGTCAGCACGTTTACTGTCATCGCCCTAGGTGTTACCTTCCTCCCCCTCCAAGCGCGCCATGCTTCCCACGGCCCGGGGCTGTCATCGAGCGGCTCCTCAGAGTCACTGCGCTATCTCAACGCTTTCTTAGTGCAGCGTGTCCAACCCATCCCTGCTTGCCAACGTATTCTAGTGATTTCGGGCAGTGGACGTAGCGCAGGTGCAGTTTCCCGCGTTCAGCGAGAAGTCAAGAGGGGCCTGGAGAGGACAAAATGCGCAGTGCGTAAACGCAGGGATGATAGCGGAAGTACAGATATGTTGGTGCATGGACTGCAGTGCAGTCATGTGGGGACAGGTCGGTCGACTGCAACAAGATCCCGGCACGAAGGGCGGCATCAGGTCAATTTTGCTGGCCATGCAGCTGGCCATCACGTACACCCGGAGCAGCACCCACATGCAAAGAGAACTCTGGTGGTATGTGCGCTTGATGCAGTCTTAGCACACCATGGCGGCAAAGGTTGGCAATGCAGGACTGTTGCGATGCCCTGAGCAGGCAGAACACGGAGTGGCCGTGTCCTCCGCCACATGCGCAGGAGCGTGGTTCCTCCTGTTGCATGCAAACACTTCTTGGTACACGCAACGGTGCATAATCTAGCACCAGAATGCGTCCTCTGTGTCCTGGCTCGGGATGCAGCTGTTGCATGCAGAGTCTCGGGCATGTGAACGCGGACTTCGCCATTCCCTCCGTCATGAGGGCTTCGCAGGAATACGCCCTTGTCCATCTGGCCCTGCTGGCCTGCACCTTGAGGCACCAAGGCAGTGCTGTTGCGCAGGGTTGATGCAGAAGCCGTCGGTATGCCTCACACAGCAAACATGCGGAATGGGTAACTCGACGCCAAGACAGTACACAACCACATGCTGCAGGTTACCGTATACACCTGTGATATTGGGCAGGCATGATGCGGGTTCGGGACATCAGGGTCCAACCGCAACGGCAACGGACAGCGTTCTGGGCCAACGGCAACGGGACCTGGGCCATCTGGGTCAACGACTCAAACCAGTGTAGCTGTGTGGACGAGCATGCCGAGCGAAACCAGGCATGAAGAACCCCCGCCCTCGCTGCAATCATGCAGCATGTCACATGGGTCACTCATATCCCTCCCGTCCCTCGCCTTTCCCCTCGCCTTTCCCCTCCGCCTCACCGTACACCCCGCTACGATATGCGCCTCCCCTCCAGGGCACACTATCTGCACGCCCTGCATCGCGGCAGCCAGCTACCGCACCTTGCCCGCCCTTCGTCGGCCTTGCAGTCTGCTGCGCAACTACGATGCTGGTGTGGTTGCCTGCTGTGTGGGCCGGGGGCACCTCAGCGGCCTCACACGCAGCAACTGCCTTGACGGGCCGGCACTGCACTATCACTCCAGTCTTCACCACCTCCAACTGGAAGCACCAACTGTCCAAGCAGCAGCACACATCTGCGGATGTGAAGTGGATCACCACGGTCATGGGCGCAATGTACCCCCTCCCCCGGAGGAACAATTCTCCTGGCCTGGTGCACAAGGCGCAGGGTATACAGGTTGCCATCACTCCTCAGTATAGAAAAGTAGGTCAGTTGGATAAGAGTTGCACTGCTCCTCCCTTGGCCACTGCAGTATATGGCTCTGCCCAGCTCACCACTCCAAGCACCACCAGATGCGTGCAGCCGCGCAAGAAAGCAAGGCAGGATGGACCGTGAGGATATTACATAACACGCAGTGACAGTCAGGTGGAGGTTTGTTTTGAGCTACTGTGTTTCAGCGAACACGTCTGGGCAGGTTAAGGGCTGCCGCCGGCCTTTACTTCCACCCGAGAGCTCTTCCAGGTGAAGCCCTTCACGCTCCTCAAGAGGTACAGGCCTCGAACTGCCAAGGTTTGGAGAGTGCTACCTGCCCTTTGTTGTGTACTGAGGGCGTGGACATACAAGGGCCAATCAGGGGCTGCGCACACCGCAACGTTGCACGCCGATCGCAGCCGGAACGATGGCTTCTATCGAGCAAACCCGCTAAGGTGTGAGATTGGACTACTCTGTGTGGTGGTACTGCTTGGCCTTACAGGCAAGCGACAAGCTCTCCACATTCCTGAGGGCGTGCAGCACTGGTGGAGGGGGTGTATCGTTAGATCATAAAGTGCACTTGCAGCACCCTTCAGCACGCATTAGACCCTGGTAAGCTCGGTGCATAAAGTATCTTTGGCAAGCCCACAGGTGCTCTTGCCAGGTCTACCAGCTTATATCCTCCTGTTGACCCCACCAAACCCACCATCATCCCCAAGGCTAGCCGCACAGCGCTGGCAGGATAATAGCCTGGTAGACAGACAAGGTGGGCTTGTAAGTTCCCTCTTTCTTTGCTTGCCCTGTTTCGCCTAGCTTAGCCTTGTTTTGCTTACTGGGCGCGGGTAGCTTGCCCCCGGTGCGTCCCTTGCTGGTTCCATTGCCAGCTGTAGTGCGTTTCGCCCACCATCTGCAACCCATACATTGAACATGGCAATACAGCAGGCATCACCACTGTTCAGCACTGTGGCGCACTGCCACCAGACAGCTCTCTTATCACCATTTGCTACACACAACCAGCCCATGCCAGAAATCCTGGCAGATGCAGATAGCGCTGCCCACCTTCCCGTTCGCATTCCCCTACGCTTGGAGTTTGCAGCAGTTGAGCTGCTAGCGTCTCGCTTTGGCGATAACAGCAACCCGTCGCATATATGGACGACAAAGCCGTGCATGTCCAGTTCTTCCACAGGCTCGCACCTGGAAGGTCAGGACTCGTGCATTCTCAAACGAACTGCAACTGAGCACCTGGAGCAAAGCCACCGGCACCGCAAGCTTACAGAGCTCGGTTCAGCGACAAACTATAAGGTCTGTTCAAGCAAGCGGCACGGTTCGGTTGCCGCTGACCGTTCCAGGCGCAGCGCGTCACCTGCAGTACTAGCAGGTGCTGTGCAGCCAGACCGCGCCGTGACTCCGCGCTGTTCTGATTTGATCCTTGCTTCTGGAAAGGGCTACACACCTCTGCCGGGCCGCACGTTGGGCCATCTGCCGTTGACTCGCTCACCTCGGTCGGCATCTGCAGCCCACTTCCCCGTACAGTCCGGCGCCAGCTCGCTGTTTGCCTACGCGCTGCTCTTTGGGAAACCCGCAAAGCTAGTTATTGACACAACCGCGACCGCAAGTTTCATTTGCCGGGCATTTTTGAAGCGCCACGCCCTGATGGACAACTGTGTGAAGCGAAGGGCGGGCGAAGCGCACTCCGGGGCAAACGGCCTTGCGAAAGCGGCAGCCTGCACCCTGAAGCTGCACTTCCTGGCACCATCGTTCTGTGCCAAAGCTGCTGCTGCTGCCAAAGCTGCTGCTGCCCTCTCTTTGGCAGCGGCAAGCAACGAGTCCACCAGGCCTCCGGTATCGGCTGTGGAGGCTCTGATGCGCAGCCATGCCCTCCGCCTGGTTGAGTTTGGTCCGGTCGTTGTCAGCTCTAGCAAGTCGCAGGTTGACGGCGTCCTGGGAGTCGACTTTCTTCGCCACTTCCGTGCCAGCATTGATTTCGCTACCCGGGTACTTACGCTGCGCCTGCCTGACGGTGCCGTTCTTAAGCTCCGAGTCAGGTAGGACAGATGCGTGTGCGGTGACCTGTAGGCACGGTTCATGCGCGAAGCAAGCTGATTGAAGCATGTCTCCCCAGTCCTCGCCATCCAACTGTGTGCATGTATGGCGCCCCAACCCGCACATGATGTTTGTGTCCTGTATGGTGCACGTGGGCCTTGAATGCACTGTATGCTGCCTGTTGGTGCCTGTGTGCAGCATGACACGGCGGACTTCCGTGCGAACTGCGGATGACCGCCACTGGGTGAAATCTCAGCCCGAAGCAGCATGCTGGCCGAGCGATGGCTCGTGCGCAACCAAACTGCCCACCAACAGCCCACCAAGCAACACCAAGGATCGTCACTGAAGTGGATTGTGCCAAACGGTGCACAGCCATACTGCTCTCCACCGCATTGCCTTGATGCGTTATGCGTTGCGAGTTTGAGAGCATGCCATTGTCCTAGCTAGTTGCTATTGAGTCAGAGCTTTGCATAGCCCAGCCGACGGACTGCTGCTGCTTGAACCGCTGGCTTTCTGGTGCACACTTATCGCACTTATACCTCAAAGGATCGTCCAAATCCTCATGCATGCGTATGTTCATAGCTTTTGAGTATGTGGCCCTTAAAGCTGTCCGTGCAGCGCGTGCGTGCGTGGGTGCCGCTAGTGCTGCTGCAGCAGTGTGCAGAAGGGCCCAACAAGGACCTCGGTAGCGTACTCATCACCTGCCTGCGCTGACCTGGCGGCGCCTCCACAAGACGGGCGTTGTGTTGTTCATGGTTCATGCAGCCCCTGGCATGAGAGAGAGAGACAGAATGCGTGCACATTGATTGGTGTTCCCTCCGCCACCCAATTCGGTAGTCGCATGCCGTTAGAGAATGGTGAATGGTTGTGTTGCGTGCGCCGTGTTTGTTCATGCCAGCTTTCCAGTATCTCGGAATACTATTATCCTGTGTGCTTTGATGCTTTGCTGCGAGAAACAGTATTGCTGCATGGAGTGCATGCGTTTGCGCGTGAAGTCAGGGATTGGCGGTCGGGCCCCTGAGGTCTGATGAGTACAGCTTTGTGTTGTCCCCTGCTGTTGCTGCCATTCCCAAGACGAAGACGATGCATCGGAGCTACCCTGCTGGACTGTTGATATTGCTGCCGCGCTGCCAGTCATGTTGCCGGTAATCTGAACGCCGGCGGCTCAAACTGTTTGTTTGTCCTTAGCCGAGAGAGAACGGCGTGGACCTTATCACCATTACAATTACAGGCACCGCTTGCTGTATATGATTCACAGGTTGGCCGCACTTCAATACGCGGAGCGTGAGCAATATGAGCGCATGGAAGTACTGCCTGTGGTGGACATATGACAAGGGTCCACAGAAACCTCAAGAGAGCATGGGGTTTGGGTGCCGGCCGAATGCACAAGCCACCTGTAGAGAACCAAAAGTATGTATATGTGTAACAGTAGTAATACATAGTTGCCCTGCCTGCCGTGTCGACTGCAGCTTATGCATTGCCGGCCTCTCCCCGCCGCGTAATCACAGCAGGAGCAGCACTGCAGCCCACACGGCACGCAGCAGCAACTTGGTCCGACGATCAGGCGGACGATCCCTAACGCAGCGCAAGCCAGCCATGACCCAGTTGCAAACGATCAGGACAAGGCAATGTGTAGTAATGTGTGGCGCCTCTTGTGTTGTCAGGGCTCCGGCCAGGGTGTAAGGGACAGCATGAGCAGTTGATGAGCGCATGAGCGCCTGCATGTGGCATCTCAGCCGTATGCAGCAGCAGCGTGTCTATGAATGCGCCGTAGCGCGGCGTGTGTGCGTGTGTGGTTGGCAGGATGCACCCAGTACCCCAGAAGCTCAGCAGGTAGCTGCAGGGTAGCTGTATGTACAGAGTATGTACAATATGGTACAAGATCTCGGCCACCACAAGCAGCAGGCACGCCACATGACCGACACCACAGACACCGTGCTTGCGCATAGCTTATGTGGCGCATCCAATGCCAGCGCAGGGATATGGTACAGCATAAGAAATGTGACGGGTTGAGCTGGTCCTATGCAGACAGCAGCAACAGCAAATAAACGTGCAGGCGCAAAGATGCAAGCAGAAGAAGCAGGGCACAGGTGCAGGCCATGCACGTGTCCAAACAGACTGCAGGCGCTACAACAGCGGTTGTCAGCCGAAACCATATGCATGGCTGGCAGCCAGTATTGCGACCGACACGTACGTATGCTTGCGGATGATCACGCATGGGGTCTATTGCCTGCCGTGAATCTGGCGTGTAAAACGCCCAGGCATGCCCTCTCGCGCATCAACGCACGCAAACACCACAAGCTCACAATGGCAGGAGACAGCTGTTTGTCACCATGATGCATTGGAATTTTGTCTGCTTGAAATAGTATAGAGAGCTGCGCTCTGGGCGTGTGCCATCGTCCAGCAATCGGAGGGCGAGCGCTCGAATGTGGGGCGCATACTATTTCACAAGCGCCGCACGTGGCGACATGGTCACATGGGTGCAGGGGGGGGACGCACGAGGTTTTGGGGAACTGAGTTGGCAATGAGGCATGGAGCGCCAGGCTTGGGAAAGGTGAGGCAATGCACTACTAATGCCTGTCATATCGCGTTGCCAGACTGCACAGCATGAGCAGGAGCTGCAGGCTGCAGCAGCACGATGTCGTAACTCGTAAACAGCGTGGATTGTGGGGGCAGGATCAACAGCGCACGCCGAACAGACGTAACAACCGTCGCCAACATCGAGTCGCAGGCCTTCATGTGCCCTTCTCAAGCAGTCGCGGCCGGGCGACTGACTGGAAACTGCATGTGGGAACAATGTGTGTGGAGGCGCTCACTGTCCTACTGGGAGGGGGGCGGGGTCCCAGGCTGGGAGAGACAGGTTGCTCATAGTGTGGTGAATTGGTGATGCATATGGAGCAGCTCAAGATCGCTTCGCGACCAATCAATCCAGACATGCACAGTGCGGAAAGCATGTGTCGTCATGTGGTGTGCACCCGATGCGACGGGCCCGCTTACCATAGATGAGACACGGGCCTCGCGTGCGAGCTTGCCAACCACACCCACCACAGCGCTGCGGCCAAAGGACCCCAAAGGCGCAACGGCGTCGCAGCCACATGGCTCGTGTTTTAACTCATCAACCGATCCTTACGCAACGCACCTCTGGGGCGCTCACTTGGGTGACCACCAGCACATCGGACCGGTTAGGCCGGCAGCGCTAGACTACAGGGAGGGAAGGGGATTGCGTTGGGTTGGCGGCCGTGCACCCTTCAAATTCACTCCACCAGTCCACCGCCCCCAGCCCTCATCTCGCAGACCTTATTCCATGCAACCCTTGCATTGTCAGCATCAGTGCACACTGCACAGACCTTATTCCAGGTTGTTCGCACAACCATGGTGCACACAACGGTAGAGAGTGGCAGCAGTGCAGCATGCGCGGGGCACGCCGATGTAGGTGATGACCATGCAGCAAGCTCGTCTCTGTGGCAGCGCTTGCACACTCTGAACAACGCACGGTTGCCAGTTGAGACTGCCCGACTGATTGCCTACTAGAGGCAGACGAGGTTGCCATGTGCCACAGAAGGCAGCATGGCAGGAGGAAGTGCTCTAGGCTGGTTGATGCGCTACCAGGGACAGGTGGATGGGGGAGCGCCATGACGCAACCCGCGGCACATAAAGCACGTGGAGTCGTAGATGCACACCCTGACATACAAGTACCCAACACATTGAGCGTTGGCAATTGTGCAAAGCGCATGGAATGGAAACTACCACCCGCTGTTGGGTCACATCACCACATCACACAACAGTCGGTAGACGCCGCGCACACGATGATGATGGATGGCGCGCGCCTACATGATGACGCATGAGAGGTAGTCCTCGGCACATTTGCCCTTGCGGTTGCGCGACTTGAGGTTGGCGCCGTTGCGGTACAGCAGGCTGGCCACGTCGCTGTGGCGGAACTTGGCGGCGATAATGACGGGCGTGTTTCCCTCCTGCACACACCACACACATGCACACACACACAACGTCCTTCACAACATGTACACAAACGCGTTTTTGTTGTTGGTATTGGGGTTGCTATTGGCAAGGTTGGAACGGGCATGTGCACCAGTCGTGTTGAACACTCGTTTGTACCCCTGTGTGATGCATGGTAGCGCCATGCCTGCATGAAATGTGTATGTCTAGATGCAGTGCCACAGTGCTGATGAAAAGCCAGGTGCTTGTGGCACGGCGGCCAGGTTGGTTAGACTGCCTACACCCCGCGCTGCAGTACTGTGACACGGGGCTGCTCCCGCAAGGCTTGCACCCCTGCGTGCCCTTCACGTCCACCGAAGGCCCAGCAAGGCTGATCGCAGCCTGCCGCCTCGTTGCTATCCAAGTATACAACGCGCTGCTAACCTTCGGCAGGAGCAAGATCTGCAGTTCTGGCTTTCCTCCGCCCTGTTGGCGCCCTTCCCGCACACCCGCAGTCATTTGTTGAACCGCGCTGTCTCCCCCCCCATGCACCGCCGCTGCCGGCACCCACTCACCAGGTCTGCCGCCTCCATGCTGGCCTGCGCCGCCAGCATCTGCCTCACGATCTCCAGGTGGCCGTACTGGCAGGCCGTGTGCAGCGCGGTGTAGCCGTCCTGCATGCACACCACACCAGGAGTGCAGTGCGTACATGGACACATACCGGCATCCAGTCACACACAGCCCTCCACAGTCCCACGTGAATCCCACCGCATGGCGCCACGGGAGAACATATACCTAACACACGGTCCTCCACAGTCCGGCTCATATGCAAGGAAAGCGGCAATCACCATCACGAATTCAGGCAAACTTGTAACGGTAATTGTGTGGTGTGTTCACAGCATCGCGGCAAAATCGCGGCAAACGCGTTCCGATACGCATTCACACACGCACCTTGTCGGCCGCCGCCAGGTCGACGCGCTTCGTGATGAGCACCTTGAGCGCATGGTGCGCCTTGAAGCGGCACGCGATGTGCAGCGCCGTGCGGCCGTCCTGCGGTGCACATGGTGCGCAGGCCACGCGGGCAGAGACGGCGTCAGAACGTGCACGCCAGCTGTACCGCACATGCATGCACCTGGGCCGGTGAGTGGCTCTCGTGAGCACACACATGCACCCAGGAACCTTAAAAAGCAGCATGACATGAGGGTGGGAATGCCACCAGAGCGGGTGACGAGGTGTCTGAGCATACAAAGTCAATGAGTGCACATCAGCTGGTGGTGTAAACGTGTGGTGATAGGCGGTGTCAGCTTGGGGGGCTTACGCTCTGCACCGTGGTGGAGCGGTGGCGAGCGCGATTGTAACTTGGCCCTGCCACAGAGATGCGGGTGGGTGGCTCACCGGGTCGGTCGCGGTGGTGTCCGCTCCCGCAGCCAGCAGCATCTCGACTATGGGGCCGCGGTTGTCACAGCACGCCGTGTGGAGCGGCGTCCAGCCGGCCTGGGCAGCACAGCGGATGTGCAGCACACACACGCACAGAGGGTGGTGGTGGTGGGGGGTGCGTGGGTAGGGTGGATGAGCGACAGCGGCGCGCAGCGTGCTGGGACGTTCGACGGAACATGCAAGCGAGGCAATATGCACATCCTGGCCGGCTTGCAGGAGCTTGTGTCGGCGCATGACATCCATAGCCTCATCAACAGATCAGCACAAAACAGGCGTCGTTCATTTTTGGCGGCTGCTCCTGTTGATATGGCGTTGTGTTGAAGTACAGCAGTTGTGTTGAGGGCCATCAACGTATGGCGGTGTGTCTTGCCACTAATACTGTTATGCAACTTGAACGGTACCAGGCACTGGTGTGAAGCAGGAGTCTGCGGTACGGCCATCCTGCCGGGTTGCAGCAGCAAAATGCCACTGGTGCGAATGGTTTCATGTGTCATCATGTGTCACGTATGTCATGTGCCATGTATCATGTTATGCGTCATTTATGTCACGGCTCTCACCCTGTTGGGAAGAGACATATCTGCATGCGCCGCCAGCAGCACCGTCAGCATCTCTGTGTTGTTGGAGCGGCAGGCGATGTGCACAGGCGTGCAGCCTTCCTGCACGGCCAGAACACCATCCGCACAGCAGCATTCAGCAAGGCGGCGCTTTTGGAGGCGGGGCAACTGCCGCCGGGCTGTTCCCAGTGCGCATGGCTGCCCTTGTTCTGCATGTGGCAGCAGGGCGGTGATTGATTGACTGTATAATAACATTTACTTGGCCAATCAGCTGGCCAATCAGGCCATTCGTGGATGAGCATAGCAAGCTGCAGTGCAGTGTATGCAGCTAGGCGCCCACACCTTATGCACGGCCCCACATGAAGCACATCGGATGCCCCCACGGGAAACAAACAATTCGAACGCACCTTGTCCACCACCGAGGTGTTGACACGCGCCTCCAGCACCACCCTGGCCACTCCAATGTGGTTGGCGGCAATCACACGCTGCAGGAACGTGCGGCCGTCCTGCAAACAGCCGTTGCGGCCAGGCCCGGCCATGCACGCACAAGCAGGCTCACAATCACTTGAAGTTGGGTTTGGGTGAGAACCAGGTGTGTGGAAGCGCTGGCATTCATAGTGACAATTAATGCATTGTGCTTGCTTGCATGGCAAAACGGAATGTTGTTGGTATCGGAGCGCAGGTTCGGGCGCATTGACGTTGCCCCTCCAGGAGAAGCGCCATGCACACGTGGCTGGCTTGCCACGCCCACGCTCATTTGTCACACACCCAGCAACAAGCAGTGCACACGCTTCACCCGACCAGCTTACCCTGTCTGTGGCTGTGATATTAGCGCCTGCCTGCAGCAGCAGCTTGACCATATCCACAGCTGCCCCAGACCGCAACGAGTAGTCCAGGGGGGTTAGGCCGGTCTGCAGCCGACAGCGCACACAAGAGTCAGTCAGTGCATGTGACAACTGGTGTGAAGGTCGCTCCTTTCCCCCGCAGCGTCCACATGCTGTTGAAATGGGTGACACCTGCATTGATGCCTGCTCACAACGTTCCAGGTTGTTTTTCATCGCGATCAGAAGCACCCGACCCGACAAGTCAACATTATTTGCTGATCAGGCCATCTGACTTTAACTGACAAGTCCATAAGGCAATCATGTAGGATGCAGGCCAGCAGCACACTCACATGGTCAGGCCGATCCGGGCTCTCCCCCGCAGCCAGCAGGGACACCACCGTTTCCTTGCGGCCCTTGCGGCAGGCAGTGTGCAGCGGCCAGTCGGCGCTGGCGTCCGCCGCTGAGGCGCGGGACACCATGGAGGTGCGGCCGGGGCTGTCTCCCCTCGCAGAGGTTCGGGCCATAGAGGAGTTGGAGGAGAAGGAGGCGTTTGAGTCGCGGCTGAAGGCGGGCTGGCTGAGCTGGCTGGCGTGTGCTGGGAGGGTGTGGTGGGAGCGTGTGGAGGCTGGGGGGCTCACGCCTGAGGGCCCGGCGGCGGCGCCTGCAGCGGCGGCGGCGGGGGCGCTCACGCCGGAGCGCATTGACGGCGGCGACATGCCCGACTGTGGCAATGGCCAAGCGTCACAGCAGGCACAGGCATTAACGTGGCGTCGATGTTGGGAGGACAGGACTGCCCGCGACTGGCGCAGTCATTGGCAATGGTGAATGTGCAGCTGTCATTCTTCCTTGATGAACGATACGCATGATGTTGGCAAAATGTCGGTGGCGGATTGCACCGCACGTTTGTACGCATGTCCCACCACTTCTGCAATCTATACGTTGGAAGTGCCCCGACCAGAAGGCAGAAAGTCAGGCCCACCAGCACAGCAGCGTACAGTGAAGCACTCACCACGGTCGAGGCATTTGATGCCATTCGGGCCATAGGAGCGGGCATGGAGGCGCTGATTGCAATCGGCAGCGTCGGGGCCGAGGGCAACACATGGTTCGCGCCCGACGCGAACGGGCTCGCCTTAGCGCTTCCGCCCGCTCCGGAACCACCCCCTGGCGAAGGTGCGGGGGTGGAGAGCGCGGCGGCGAGCGAGTCGCGTGGCTTCATGAGCGCCAGCCACTCGTCAATCACGCCCTTGAGCGCGTAGTTGGGCGTGAGGGCCTTGCTGGTGATGCTGCGGCCTGTGCGACAGGTGTGCGCGCATGCATGCATGCATGTGTGAGGCGTAACTTGAGGCCACACAGGACTTCGGCTAGGAGGAGCAGCGGGCGTGCATCTCACATGAAGCAAAGCAACTCGGTGCCCCAAACCTCCGAATATGGAGTTGACTTGGGACACAACCAGCAGACAGGCGATGGTCGGTCAAGGAAATCACAGCCCATACAAGGCCGTTCACCCCTGTAAGTCATGATACCCCCTGCAGCAGCGGGGCCTTGGCTGTCCAGAGAGAGGTTGCCGTCACTTGTCACTCCTGGCCGCTCCACAACCACCCTGCACCCAGATTATTATGCTGCATGCGGGCAAGCAGATGCGGGAGGGAAATAGCCTTCATACCTGTCACGGGGTCTGTGGAATGTACTGCAAGATGCTGGGCGATGGCGGATCTCTCGTAGCTCTGACCGGTCTCCATCAGCACTACAGGGTCAGTCATGAGCTCCAGGGTGATCGGGCAGCAGATGCTGATCGGCATCATGATCGCGGCGGCGGCGCTGCGCTGCAGGCGCACAGGGTCGGGCTCGTCCCCGATGCTGCTGGTCTCCAACATGGTCAGCAGCTGCGGTACAAAGCGAGGCGAGCCACACAGCACAAGAGCCTAGTCGGTCATAACAAGTTGGCGCAACACACAACATATGGGGGCTGATGAGTGTAGAGTGCAATCAGTACGAGGAGAATGGTGCAGTTGTGGCGTAGCACCCGCTGCACTATCATCAGTGCTTTGGTACGACTCGATACACACCAGCTGGCTTAGGGTAGGTTACGCGTGGATGACATGCAGTTTCTAACGCAAGACCAACCCAGCGGCAAACCAACACAGGATGTCAACACAGCGTCTGGTCCCACCCACCCGCTGCACATGTATCGCCTCCGTATCGGTGGTGGTCTTGCGCTGCTGCAGGCGGTCCCGCGCCTCCTGCAGCTCCCGCATCACCTGCAGTACGGCAGGCAATACAAGGCAGTACAAGGCACTTCAATACATTAATGATCCACAGCCCAACACGCGGTCCGTGGCATGGGAGCCGATGGCCTTAACACAGGGTTACGGGTGCTGACTGTGCATCAGTTGAGGAAGGCACGTCCAGCTTGATGGCGGCCACCAGCAACACATTTAGCATAAATTGCAGGGAAGGCAGACTTGCTGTGGCCTCAGTGCCTCACTGTGGGCATTCGGTTTGAGCAAAATACGCCGAGCTTGAGCACGCGCTAGTTGGAGGGGCACTGTCGTGACGCCGACCCCGCTCAAGGCACTCGCTGCATGACCCGGATCGAAGATGAGCTTCTTGCCGACCCCAAGACCGCACCCATCAGCCCTGACTGCAGGCCCGCACCTCTTCCTCCAGCAGCTGTGGCGTCGACGACGCGTGCTGCGGCAGCGCCAGCCCGGCGCGAGCAAGCCCATCCACGATCGCGCGCTGCGCCTTCAAGCGAGCCTCTAGGCCCACCTTGCCGCCGCCGCTGCCGCCCTTCGCACCAGCGGCCGATTTCGGCGGCGCCAGCAGCGTAGCGAGGTGCGTCTCCATCTCGCACTTGGCGTCCGCCAGCACCGCCAGCCGCATATCCAATACAGGCAGCTCCAACCTCTCCAACCGCGCGCACGCGTCACCGAACTGCGCAGACAATGCCGAGAAGTCGTGCAACACCAAAACGCCTGGCACGGCTGCACCAAGGCCGTTCCCGTTGCAGCCGTGGAAGCCGTTCCCGTTGGAATTGCATCCGTTCGATTCGCCGCCGTGGTGGGTGTGTGCGGCGTTGCTGCTGGAAGCCTCCAGCGTGCTGCGCAGGAGGTGCAGCTTGATGGACAGGTCTGTGCAGCCCGCACGCAGCTGCGACACATAGAGGTCTGCGGACAACCGGGGGGGGGGGGGGGG
>BDDA01000041.1:156934-189720 GCA_001662385.1 Chlamydomonas asymmetrica
CAAAATGATGCGACTTCGTGCAAATCTTGAACGCAGCATCGTACTGCAGCACTGAACAACCCTTGGCAGGAAGTTCAATATGCGCTCACACCTTCAGGCTCCTACGTGCATCCATGCGAGTTACTGCCATGCATCAAGCTACCTGTTTAGCTAGTGCATGCACTAAGAGACTGCCATGCAAGTTACCGCCATGCACCAAGTTACTGCCATGCACGTGACTTCCATGCACAACGTGGCACACGCTTTTGCTGTCTCCCCTGGTGCTCACCAAGCAGCAGGAACTTGATGAAGCGGCCAGCGCAAGTGATCTTGGAGATCGCCTCTGCGCATGTCTCCAAGCTCTCCTCTGCGCCGCGCACATCATGCTGCAGGCGGCCACACGCAAGCGGGGCATCCAACACGCGCAGGTCAGCAGCCGCATTGTGCACTCAACAACGCACAGGCAGCTCGCAAGCAAACGCCACAGGAAGGGGCTGGCAGCGGAGCATCACCAGGTGGAATGCATGCAGGACAGGCTTGCAGGCCTATCTGTCATACCAATGCACGAGGCTGCATGCAAGGCGTGCATGCCGACATGGACTTCTCCTGTCCTCAAGGCGATCACACCCACATGCACCTGGCTGAAACACCGCTTGTGCAACGACTCAGTTCGAATGGCCTATCGGGCTGGTAGCGGCCCCCTGCCGCCCACACCTCCCAGACCACTGAGCAGAGGGTAGGCCTACCATGGGTGTTGCCCAGTTGCCACGACATGCACTGCGACACATGGTTCGCGCATGCCGCTACCCGGTGGGAGCTATGTGAGGACAGAGTGTGACGTGCTGATAGCGCTTGCATGGGTTGCTCGCTTGCTACCCACGCACCATGCACCCCAGGCAATGTTATTGGCAGGGCGTCCTGGGCAGTACGGAAGCTGAACGGTCTGCCCACCGTTAAAAGTGCTTCCTTTATGCCGTGTCCTTTACTTTATGCTGTCCACCAACCGGACTGAGCCTGCTTCAGACGCTTGCAAGGCATAGAACTAGGCCTTGTACTCAAGCCCAAGCTGGAACACCCACGTACACGCACCTCGAGTGCTTGCTCGGCAGGGCCCCAAGGCAGGACCTCATCGGTGACCGCTTCCAGCAGGTGCTGCACAGACCGAAAGCACTTGAGGAGCTCCTTTGAGTCCCCCTGGAGCTCCTCAGAGCCACGCTGAAGCTGGATACAGCAGCGCTGGCAGAGTGCACCCAGGCCTGCGACCGCAAGCGGTCGCATTTCAAAGGTGCTGTAGAGGTGCTTTCTGTGGAGCAACTTGGACCCAGGCCCTCAGGAGCCTCGCCTGAGGGTTGAAACGCAGAAACAGTGCAGCATACAGAGTCCCAAGCTTTGACTTGTAGTACAGGTGCAACAGGCTGTGTGTCTTTTGTGTGTCATGCCGTTCGAAAGGTGCCCTTCCAGCGCACAGCAGTGGTCTCGGCCTATCCTTTATCGTGCTGTGCCAGGCAGAAACTGCAACACCACGCAGGCAGGGCAGCAACAATTGACAGTACGTACGTGTAACAAGCTCCCAGTGAACGTCCTACGGTGCTTTGGTACTGCTTCCCGTAGTGCGACGTCCAAGCGCCACTAACTGGGGTTACGATGCAGTCCCGTGAGAACAGCAATTAAGCACGGCACGCACATTTTCTATCCGACGTTCACCTATGTCCTGAAAAAGTTGTTAAGAGCAGGCCACAGCGTGCAACGCCAGCAAGCACAGGTTTGCACTTTGGTGCTGGCAGCGTGACCCTACAAGTCAGATCACGTGCCTGCACTCAAGACGACAAGCAGCAAAGCTCACTCCTGCTTGCCCCTGAACCACAGGACTGGCAGGGGGTCTGTAGATGTGCGTTGAGTTTGGTGTTTGATGTATCCGACCGCACTGAACACGCACTCAACTACAAACGAAGGTGCAGATGGACTGTAGGTACGTACAGATTGTAACTGCACGTGTAATAAATAGCAGGTATGGGTGGTGCTGACGTTCAACACGCTTTGAAGAACGCACTGTGATGCTTTGAGGCCAAATCTCATCGGGAATATGCCTTTTTGCGTTGGCCCCACCGCAAACCGCCACTACACGCTTGCACTCACCACTTCATTATGATGCTAGACTTGCACGGCGTAGATGTATTCGGATGGCTCAACCACTTCTGGTTTTTGTGTGCCGTGGAGGCAGGTATCAAGACACCTGAAGGACATGACTCGTTTGCTAGTCGCCTGCCTGAAGGCTGTTGGGGCCGCAAGACCGCGTGTCGAGAGCCTCCTGAAAGAACAAATCAGCCAGGTGAGCTGGTGTGATTTCTGTATTGCATAGCTAATTATACTCACAAGGCTCACAGCTGAGCTCACAGCTGAGCTCACAGCTTGGATACCAACTATCCGTGCATGGTCCGTAGACCAGCGAAACACGCACACCCAACAAAATGGTGATTGAGAGGGCCCAAGATTCATAATTTTGTATTTTTATGGTGCTGTGATGAAGAATGGGCAGGCAGTATTCATGCTGCCGTGTATGGTGCGGGCGTTGTCAGCCGAGACCAATGTGCAAGCTATTGCTCATCCTCGCAAGGCCCCAAAACACGCTGAATTTGGCGTTCCATGGGAAGTGAAACGATAGAATGGTATGTCCTGGCTGGTCTCAGGTGCCCCAACTAGGTTGTCCGAAAGATAAGCGAACCGGAATGCAAGACGTGTGCTCTCAATAGGACAAGAACGGTGTGTCGCGTCAATTCAAAACTATGCTATGTTGCTGCACCTTACATGGTGATTGTCAGCAATGGTTTTGCGCTTGTCGTACATGTGATGTGCAAGCGGCACGGCGACGTGAATGCGCCAGATCCACTGGTGCCCTATCCTTCAATAATCAGTACTGACTCACTCAGACACTTCATAGATATTCGGACACCTCCATAGCTGCCTGTATTTGCATCCAGCTACCTGAGTATCAGAGTTGCGGTTTTGCGGCGCGAGTGCAGTGGAGCATGCAGTCCACGTGCTTGCCAAGCAGGCTTGAGCGCCAGAGTAGTGCATCATCAGCTTGCAGCACCAGTAGCAGCACTACCATGCTAAGGCGTGCCTTGCCAGCCTCGTTTAGTCGACAATCGCTTTGCCCCCAACGTGTGGCCAGCGCCTTGCACTTGGGCACAGTCCTCTGCAGCTCTCAAGCCAGCCTTGTGGATGCTCAGCCTGCTCCATCTGAGGCAGGAGCACCCTCCTCAGAAGGGAAGGTCGCCCAGAGGTGAGGCGCGAAGCAGCGCGACCTGCGCAGGTGCTGCGTGCCTGGCCCTGACAGGGCCTTGGGCTGCGCCCCAAAAACAGGCTTGATGTCTGAACATGCAAAGACAATTCTTAATCGTCAGAAGCAAGTTTTTTTTGCAAACCCAGAAGGACGATTACCTGGCTGTTCGGCTTGCAGGAAGCGCATTCTGTCCGGCGTCCAGCCGACAGGGCGGCCCACTCTGGGGAACTACCTTGGAGCTCTGAAAAACTGGGTGGCTATGCAGGCAGACTATGGTGCGTTTCTCATCCAGATGGCAGCGCAGCGCCATTGACAGGCGTGTTTAGTCCAGCGCCTGTTCACGCTGCCAGGTGCATGCTTTGATGCTGCAGCAATATCCACATCAACAATCACCACAACCAGTTGAAACGCAAACCTTGTACCTTGGCTTGCCTGTCATCGCATTATCGCATGTAACTGTTGTAATCTTGTGCAACACAGTGTTGGGCGAACCGCTACACAGGACATAGTGTGCCAGGCTCTCACTGTTCAGGAACACAACCATTGTGTCAGCCTGTGCCTTGTCTGCCTGTGTGCATGCAGACAACTACTTTTGCGTCGTGGACTTGCACGCCATCACCGTGCAGCACGACCCCTCGGAGCTGCGGGTGGCCACGCGCTCCATGGCCGCAAACTACATAGCTGCCGGTATTGACCCAAAGAAGGTGAGCCTGGCATGAAGCCTGGACGTGGGCGCTCCAACAAAACGTACACCAATTGGTTTTCACACACGCCCACTTGCACAACCCAGCCTCGCCCCCGCCCCCCGGCACACACCAACTGCAGGAATTCTGACTCCAGAAGTACGAGCTCGTTGCACGTACCGATGCCATACCCAATAGACAAGAGTGCCTCGGGGTCTTGGATAGTGGCTTGCCTGGCTTGCTCACCACACTCAAATGCACTCTAACAGGCGTCACCTACCTCATTCCCGCCCCCTGGGCGCCCTCCCCCCCGGCCCCTCCCTTGTACGCCCTGCAGTCCAAGGTGTTTGTGCAGAGCCACGTGTCTGCGCACGCTGAGCTGTCCTGGCTGCTGGAGTGCGTGACGCCCATCGGCTGGCTGGGGCGCATGATCCAGTTCAAGGAGAAGAGCCGCAAGCAGGGGGAGGACGTGAGGGCGGGACTCATGACGTACCCGGTGCTCATGGCGGCGGACATCCTGCTGTACCAGGTGCGGTAGCAGGGGGGGAACGCGGGGACCACACCTTGGGCGGGCGAGAAAGGCCCCTGGGTGTGCGAGTGTAGGTTGGAACAAGAGGCTGAGAGGCAAATGCGCGCACGGCCATCATGCGGCTGCTTTGGTAATTTGTTGGTTTGGAATGGTCCTCCACTCTGATCACTGAGCTGCGAGATGCTTGTGGCTCGCCTGGGTGCAAAACGCATCCCTCACCATGCCGTACGGTACACGACCATGTGTTCGTGCTGTAGGCTGTGCATCCTGTTGCAGGCGCACCTTGATGGCCACTGTTTGCGGATTGGATGTGAAGGCTTGCGTGGTTTGTCCTACAGTTAACAGTTAATGGAGAATGGACATGCTCATTTCTTGGCCCGCTCTGGCAGCATTGCTGTGGGATTGTGAATATGGTTTCCCTCCCTCCCGTCCACTGGTGTGCATGTTGCAAACTTGCGATGTGCTGCGCCAGGCTGACTTGGTGCCGGTGGGTGAGGACCAGAAGCAGCACCTGGAGCTCACACGGGACATTGCGGATCGCGTCAACAGCCTGTACGGCGGCAAGGGCTGGAAGAAGCGGGGGGGCCGCGGAGGCCGGGTGTTCAAGGTGCGAATCGGCTAGCAATGCACGGTTGGGCACATAGTGCGGCAGGTGTGCAGCACGCATCGACCACCTAGGGCAGATGGTGAATGACGGCCTGCAACCTGCATGCACTTGGGAAAGATCATGGATGCAGTCCCTGGATCCATCATGCTGCCTGGATCCAGCGCTGGTCATGTGAATGCAGTCGCGTGCGCCTTGCGACGCATGCTTTTCCCACTCAGTCATTGCACTCAATGGCCACTATTCGCTCGTCATGTGTTGCTTCCTGTTCCTTGTTTTCCTTGGGTCTTGTGTGTTTCCCTGAGCCTGCTGAGCCCCAACCATGCTAACTGACACCGCTGGAAATCTGCATTGCGTCAGCTGAGTTTCCACTGCATGTGTGCTTATGTCGCCTGGTGGTGGTGGTGCTGCTGCTGCTGCTACTGCTGCTGCTGCTGCTACTGCTGCTGCCGCAGGTTCCGGAGGTGTTCATCCCGCCTGCCGGCGCGCGCGTTATGTCATTGCAGGACGGCACGGCCAAGATGAGCAAGTCAGCAGAGAACGACATGAGCCGCATCAACCTCACCGACACACCCGACATCATCCAGGTACAACCGCAACCCCACGGAGTGTGCCCCTAGCACAGCCACAGCCACAGCCGCAGCTATGTCACCGTGTGCATAATCTACCGTAATGTTTTGCATGTAGGAAGTACGGTAGCATCAGCAAATGCATGCACCCCAGTCGCGTGGTACACGTGTTTTGTAGCATAGCACCCTTACCTAGTACATGCGTGTGGCTGGGTGTACTGCACGCTTTGCCCAATCAGCAAGCCAGCCATGGCAACCGCACCTCCTTGCGGAAACTGTGAATTATGCCAACTGTGTTCACCGCAGCATTGCTGTCACAGCGTTCACGCATCCAATCCACAAATCAGCTGCGGCGTTGCCTTCACCTCAATCTGCATACTGCGTCGGGCGGGGTTGCCTTCGCACCCTTCAACAAACCTGGCACCTGTGTGCCCAACTGCCCACTCAGCCTCTGATGTTGCTTCCACGCTGCCAACACTCGCTTTCGGGTGTGTCCTCCTACTCCAGGGCAAGATCAAGCGCTGCAAGACGGACGCATTTGTGGGGCTGGAGTTTGACAACCCCGACAGGCCTGAGTGCAGCAACCTGCTCACAATATACCAGCTGTGCTCCGGCAAGACCAAGGTGAGGCCCTCGACGACCTACCGTATGCAGCCAAGCGCCTACGGCCCGAGCTCGGGCCCGACTTTCTTGTGCAGCTGTTGCCCGCCGTGCTGCAAAACAAACACTGCATGCGCGTTGTGTATTATATCCAGGTGCTGCTGGCTTGGTCACAGCTGCCTCTGCATTCTTGAGTGTTGAGTTTCGACGTCGCAGCAGGGCATGTGGGGTTGGCGCTGCGCGTGGGAGGCATGGGGGCCGGGGAGTGGCGCAAGGCATGACCGCCTGGATGGGCCTCTTACCTGCCTTCGTCCATGAAGCCTCCACTGTTGCTGCTGTCCACAGGCGGAGGTGGCTGCGGAAGTAGCTGACATGAGCTGGGGCACCTTCAAACCGCTGCTGGCTGACACTGTCGTGGAGCACCTGCGGCCGCTGCAGTCCAAGTAAGCTAAGCAGCTGCCTGCCTGAATGCAGCCTGCATGCGTGCTTGCTGCCAGGCCAAACTACTGTTGAACATGCAACAGCTGCGTGCAGTGCCCTCGTCAAACTGCGCTTCCTGTGAGCGTACCCCACCCCGCAATCCAATATCCCGCTTACCCTCCCAACATGCTGCGTGCTGCAATCATGCCAGCCACTAGGCGCCCCTGGGCGCACAGAGCATGCATATATGGCTCATGCATGAGGCGCCAGGATACACTAACCTATGAGGTCTGTACGCATCGAGAAATGCTAGCGCTCAGTCCTGATGCATGGGTGACACAGGGTCTGAACCTGTGCACGTCCGAACTGTTGCACCGATGGCAACGATGCATACCGGTATGCTATGAGCGCAGTCATGCACCCGCATGTCACGTGCATGCTGGGCACGCGCACTGATGCCCTGCACTGCCCCTTGGCGTAACGCGTTCAGCGTTGGCCCGTTGTTGCCTGTTTGCTTGACTCGCTCCTGCGAGAGTTCTATGTCCTCATCTGAGGGGAGTGTCGGCCTTGGCTAGAAAGCTCCTAATGTAAAATCTAATCTAATCTGCCCCACACACACTCATACTCGCGCATGCTGACGTGTCATGTGGGCAGGTACAACGAGCTCATGTCGGACATCTCCTACATCGACATGGTGCTGGCAGAGGGCGCGGAGGCCGCCAACGAGACCGCGTCACGCACGCTGGCGGACTGCCGCGATGCCATGGGCCTGGTGCCGCCCTACAAGGCGCGCAACAAGTAGGCGCCACGCACCCCCGCCCGATCACCAGCAACCACCGGCTATGCCGCGGCGGACACTACACTATCACGACTGCTGCTGAGGGGAAGCCAGGCAGGATTCCGCCTGACTAGAAGACTGCTGCGGTCTCTGCAGCTTCAGGCGCTGGGCCCGCCGCCAGGCACTTTGGAGGTTGGGTGTGTGCATCTATCAAGAGCAGTGCTGTGCATGCGTGCGACTCGGAGGCCATCCGCATGGCAATCCACCGCGGAGAGGCTCGGCTGCTTGCTTGCTCTGTGCTTGCCACAGGCCGGGTGGCCGCTGGCCCCAGCCAACATTCCTTGGCAATCGCTGATATGCTTTTGCACTGCCCCATCGCGATCCGGTGTTTGCACCGTGGCCATAGTGCGTGCGGCCGTGTGCTGCTGTGCTGTAAACATTCGATGCTGTGACCGTTCCCTTCCTGCCCCGCTTGCCGCTCATGTGACAAACCCAATCATCATTTCCGCATCACGCTTCCCGCCCTCCAGTGATGAGGGAGCGACAACTCTCCCCTGCGGATCCTTCCTGTAATCAAAACCTGAACAGCTGTGACACAAAGGCGGCACACTCGACAGCCAGGTCGGCGAACGGTAAAGGGGGACCCTTGCATGTGACGTGTGTTGCTGCCCTATGATGAGGCCATCGCGGCGGCCCGGGAGTTTTTTCCACGTTGGTGCTTGTTGGTCTGCTGCGGCAGCTGGTTGAGTCAGGTACTCAGGTGGTGGACTGGTGACGGTGACGGTGACGGACTTGTCGTGAACCGCCATCAGGATGAGCACGGCCGCACGCGCAGGCTGTTGTTCAACTGTCAACACACATGTTAGGGAGGGTATGCGCATCTTGTTACAGATGTTGAAATGTGCGTTGTTGCAAATGTGTGTATGCGCCTGTGTGTCAGGCAGTGTGGTGGAGCGCACGTGTGTGGCGGTCCTAGCGCGAGCGTCCGTGAATCGCTGGCCTTACGGTGTCCCGCAAGCAGCCGCGAACAGTACACCAGATCAGCAGGGCACAACCCACAGCGTCACCACACCAAACTGCACTGGCAGTCAACCTTAGGCCCTGTTGAGACGCGGCGCAGGCGCGGACAATAAGGGAAGGCTTAGAAGGATCAAGCATGCACAACCGTCGGTCTGGGAAGGATGGAGCAGTGCGTCCAAAATACGCGGGATGTGGGCCACAACTCGCTTGCACCCCTCAAATGAAGGTCGCACTTCTGGTATGGCAAAGCAACGCTCGATAATGAGGCATCACAGCAGCTCGTGCTGTGTGGCGGAGACCGGAGACCGGAGCTCA
Organism: Chlamydomonas asymmetrica; assembly: GCA_001662385.1. Taxonomy (NCBI): domain Eukaryota; kingdom Viridiplantae; phylum Chlorophyta; class Chlorophyceae; order Chlamydomonadales; family Chlamydomonadaceae; genus Chlamydomonas; species Chlamydomonas asymmetrica. The sequence goes on from BDDA01000041.1 coordinate 165,715, forward strand.
ACCCAGTTCGTACCGGTGTACAGCCGGGCGTGCACCTCTTGCCATCAGGACAGGGCTTACAAATGCTTTCAATGAGCAGTTCATGTTGAGGAGCACGTGACTCACGTATCTGGGCCGCGGAGGCTGGCTATGAGACCGGGGTGATAAATTACGTAACAATTGACACGACAACGCACGCTTGAGCGTAGCTCCGTGCAACACGCCACACCCCGCCTGTGCCCGCTGCTCAGGCCACAATTGGGGCAAGGCGCGTGCGCATCACAGATGCGCAGTGAGAGCGGCGTTGCGTGTCGGTGAGGGAATACATACGGGTGTTGAGTCTCACTCGCAAAGCCCACCTGGGGGGTGGCTGTGTCAAAAGAATGAGACTTAATATGATGATATGATGAAGACAGTGAAGGGTGGGGGGGGAGGGAAGGGAAGGGAAGGTACTGACAGGTAGGACAGGGGAGGAGGAGCAAGCCAGGATCAACTGCAACTGAGGAGCCTACAGCAGTCGGTCTGCGGTGCGCGCCACAAGATATGTGCGCGCGGCTTCCTCGTCTCAGGCCGGCGCCATGCGCAATGGTGCAACGCACCAGCACCCACAGCCCCGACGGCCCTCCCTGGCTGCAACCCCGGCTTTCCTTGTGCGTGCTGATATGTGTGGTTCCATATGTGTTCGGCAGTGCGTTGGCCTGTCGTAAGGTCATGAGTCGTGTGTCATCAAATGCATGCCGGGGCGGAACGAAAGGTTGGGCGCGGCGCGGAATAGTATAACCAGTCCAGCTGAGCAAGGCTGAAGCTGCACGTGTGGTTTTGAGGTGAACGCGGCGCGGTGCATGATCGAATACGGTGAATACGTCAGGTCCAAATGGTGTGTCGTTCACGGTGATGCGTAGAAAACCTAACGCGGGGGTCCTTCGGAGGGGCCGTGCACAAACAATAGGCGCAGGAACGTCAGCGTCATGGTGTGTGGCAAGGAACGAATGTGAGGCGAAGGGAAGGAAGACTACACAGGAAGAAAGAGGGACGAGAGAATCGAAGCGCACACGCGTATGTGTGTGTGTGAGTGCCGGGGGCATGAAGGTAAACAAAGCATCCCGGTGCAAGGCGCTAGGGAGCAGGAGAGAGAGGTCAGGTGAATCACCCTCTGTTAGTGGATGAAGCACTTTCAAGTTGTACGGGGTTCATTCAGCGCATGTGCCGATGGTGTTGGGGTTGAGCGTTAAAGGCAAGAGGCTGCAGGGTGACGACACACCGCGCACACGTATGACACGAGCTGATAGTCTGGCATTGCCAACGGCACAAGGAACTCCCAATTTTGTGAACGGGGTCGTGGTGGGTGTCTTATGTTCGCATTGTCGGGAATCGCACTGGGACGCACAAAGGGGGCGACGAGCACACTTTTGTGACACATCTCCAAGCCAGGGAGGGTTGGGGTTTGGGGAATTAATCATACCGTGCAGGTTGCCACATGCACGCGCACTCACAATGGCCTTAAGTGTGGGAAGCAAAAACCACTGCACACAACGCTTGACCAATTTCAATCCATACATCCGTTCTATACACGACAGCAATACGCAAAGTAGTACTACAAGTTGAACCATAACGGCAGTGCTTCCGTGTGTTGCACAGCGTTTCGCTGGGATGCTATCACCAAACAACTTGCCCAAGTAAAACATGCCATGCAGTTTTCCAGACAGGCGGTTCTGTCATGCTTGATATTGATCCGGCACTGCTGCTGCTGAGGTTAGCTCATGCCATCATAGCCAACAGACAAGGACGAGCAAAACAAGCCGCGGTGCCCTCCCCTACAAATGCATGAGTGCAGTAAAACACCTTGAGGCAGGGTGCAATCAAAACGCAGGCGATTCGCCTTTGTTCACTGCGCAAAGTCGGATGAGCAAAGCCTGATTACGGTAATAAGATGGTGCTTTGATGAGCAGGCCAGCTGGCACGCCGCAGGGCACTCGAGCAAAGAGCAATCAAATTAAGAAGAATTGGGAAGATGTTGTGGGTGCACTTGGCTGGCCGGTGTGAGATAAGGCCAGGGCAATGCCAGCGCCACTGGGCAAAGTAGCGCAGCCACACACACACGGTCACGGTCTGGATCGCTACCGTGGTATGTTGCATGCATGCCCTGGTGCGTGTGGGTATGGCGGCGGGCGGGGTGTGAACGGGGGGGAACCACTTGTCGTGCCAGGCCGAGTGCACAACACGACGACAGCAAGCGTCTACAGCCTACATTGGACGCGCGTGCCCAGGCGGGTGCAGGGGACGCAGTGCAGCGCTTCTGACGGCCCAGCTAGCGCACCTGGACAAGGATTGCAGGCGAGCAGGCCCTGGAATCCTCGCCAGACCCTCCGCTGCCTGTCACAGCATGGTCCGCAGGGGCGATAGCGGCGATCGATGCCGATCCTGCTATCCGCGCCGACTCCAAACAGCATCATTGCTCATCCCACCCCGAGTTATACGCCCACCCCGAGCAAAAGGCTGCTGATAATTCCAAATGCCCCCGTCGGATAGCGGCTGAGAAACACGGTGCAAGTTCGTGGTGGCCCCGATGGCATGAGCGACACAGACGGCAGCTACACCACGTTCGCTCGTAACTAACCGTGAACGATGCATGTAATGTCTTGTCAACGGGCCAAGGCCTTGGCAAGAGGATGATCTGGTATTCCCAGGATGACATCTCACTCACCAGGCACATGACCCAGATCAAATCTATGCAGGTGGCATTGCACCCGCAGGATGTTATCGCGCTTACGGCACTCTAGAGTGCATGAGTATGGACGTGACAATGGGAATGCAAATTGTGCGCCAACCAGCGCAGCGCGTGATCTGAGAGGTAGGTGCTTATTCAGTCCATTGGACCTGCAAGCGCAGCGAGCAAACAGTACAGCGCTGTTTTCCGCCAGTTGTCTTTGAGGCGAGCGTGATGCAAGCATGGTCGTGAAAGCGTGCTGAAGGTCCCTGCCTGCCGCAGATACTGTGTGCAAGGCCCAGCTTTAGTTCCAAACACCATCAACGTGCGCATTCAGAACCTTAGGCAACGGAGCTGGACGCGTGGTACCCAGGCACTGGCAATGTTGGTAATGCGCCCAGATCGTATTTTGGCGGCTGTTCATTGAATTCCATTCACCCCGAGCGGCCGAGCGTGTCTCAACCTCCCCAATGCGATACACGCACATTTCATCTGGAATCATCCAGCCTTGCTTGCTCAACGTCACACTTTGTGCCATGTATGTACTTGCCAGGTACCAGCATCATAGCCTCTGGCTGGCTGGCCGAAACGTAAACGACAAGAACAATGCTGATGCGCTCACCTGTTTTGGCGCGGGCCAGGTTGTGCATCGAGTTGGAGGGCGAAGGCGCTGCCCTTGACCAATCCATGGGGCTCACAGCAGCAGGGGATCCCAAGCTCGAAGGTGCCGTCAGGGGTGGCAGCGCCGCCACCCGGCCGTTGCTGCCGCCCAGGGCCATAGCACCAACGTTGATGCTCAGGCCGCCGCCGCCGCCCGGGAAAGCTGAGGATGTCGTCGCTGCTGCCGCAGCAGCCGCTGCCGCCGCGATCGCTGAGCTGTGTGCGGCGCCTGCGCCCGCGGTGCTGATGCGACCGGTGGCGTTGGCGACAACGAAAGCGTGCACCTGCGACGCCGCTCCGCTCATGGACACCTTCCCTGCTGCTGCGTTGCCAGAAGGGCTGCCCAAGCCAGACTTGAAGGTGCTGGGTACCGCTGCTAGGGCCAGAGGTGTAGCGGGCATGGAGTGTACGGAGTGCACATGCGCTGAGCCGGACGACATTGTGCTGAAGAATTTGAGCTTACGAGCCGAGCCCGGCCCCGCCATGAGCGATGCGGCTGCGCCAGCTGTGCCGGGCACGTTGCCAGCGGTTGCTGCGGCGCCAGACATGGTCGGTGCTGCACCCTGCTGCGCCTGCATGCTGCCTGAATACATCTGCTGTCCATGCGCGGCCGACTGCATCTGCATGCCAGGCAGAGGTATCGCCCCTGCCGTGGCAACGCTGCCGTCAATGCTGGGCTTGTTGGCGTTAGCACCGTAGTAAGCATGGTAGCCGACGCTGGTGGCGGCGCCGGTGACGGGGCCGTTGCCAGGCGGCGGGTGGGGTGTGTGGATGGAGTGTAGCCCATGAGGAGTGAACTGCACAGGAGGAGGGCGGGAGGGGGAAGGGCCAGGTTGCGAATAACGTTTCTCATATGCAGGTGCAAGCAACAGCATCAACGGCACAAGAAAGGTGCGGGGAATGGGGTGGGGGAGTAGGGCGTTCTGGCACGGGGCCTGGCGCGGGACCTTCGTCAAATCAGTGCGACGCTTACTGCATTGTCGCTGATACACACTGTCCCTCAAAGGAGGCGGCATTATCTACATTCATGAATACGTGATAGAAGCAGGCGCTCAGCGATCCCAGTAAGGGTGATTCCAATCAAGCCCAATCGGGGTTAAGCTGCGGTGCCCGCTCACCGTGGCGGAGCGTGCGATGCCGCCTGCGTCGGCGGCACTGCGTGCGGCGGTGCGGCGCCGCGCGCCGCCCGGGGCTGTGGCGGCCTCGCGGCTTGACCTGCAGAGCCTGTGGATCCAGGGGTGCTCCAGGAGCTCCGCAATGGTGGGCCGCTGGGTCGGGTCGCGCACCAACACGCTGCGGGCGGCATACGCACGCCGGACAGCACATAAAGACACACCAGTGAGGCCTCGCTGCCTTCCCCCTTCTCTGTACAATCAATACCACATGCCAAGGCGTGTCTGGAGATGCGAGGTTTGTGTTGTTCCAGTGAGGCTACAGCACGCTCAAAACAGGTTGGGGCGTTGGGCTGATTGTGCGGGCGACATTAGCGTGAGTGCAAGGCGTAGGTGTGTTGCACGCTGCAGTTGATCATCCAGTTGGCCGAGTCGTAGCTTACCTCTGTATGAAGTCCACCGCTCCTGGAGTGAGGCAGTCGGGGTACTCCACGCGCTTGGTCTTGATCAGGCGCAACGTCTCCTGGGGCGAAGGCTGCGTGGAGGAAAAACAAGCACGCGCCACAGCCCAACGCAGTGAACAACGACACACAAGGTGAACGCCTGCATGGCTTGTGCCTGGCGACCTGCCAACAAGCGCAGGTGCCTCGCACACAATCACGTGCAACCAGCGCTGCTCGAGTGCGAATGCAAGCAGCAATCGTACAAGCAGAGACCAAACTTGAGGGCAGCCAACACCAACACTCGCAAGTTAGCCCCTGAGGCGGCTGGCGGGCCCTCACCGCAGCAAAGGGCGGTCCGCCGGACAGCAGCTCATAGGCCAGCACGCCCACCGACCAGCAGTCGACCTTGTTGGAGTATCCGGTGGCGGGCTTGTCCTTGTGGTCCATGGGGTGCTGCTTGACGGGGCAGTCCAGGATCTCCGGGGCCAGGTAATCGATCGTGCCCAGCCTGCAGAGCATGTGCAAGACGAGTGAGGGATTGCGTGCCGGGCCAGGTTTTTGCATCGGCACATGCAGGACTTGGCGTACATCAGCAGTGCAGGAAGCCTGCAAGATCAGACCTGTACAAGACTTGCAGCAGTTTGTCTCTTTCTTGTCTAACATGTGCAAGCAGGGTTGGAAAGATGTAGCGTGCACGCCATTCCCTACGGGACGTGAGACACACCACATGCAGATGGTTCCCGCAGGCCCTGTTACAAATGATCCAATCCCCATCTCGTTTCATCGCCTCCATGACCACCCTACCTGGTGTTGGCAATCTCCTGGCGCGAGTCGATGGACAGGCCGAAATCCGCGATTTTGACCTGGTAGGAGTTGTTGAGCAGGATGTTCTCTGGCTTGATGTCGCGGTGGATGAGCCCCTTCTCGTGGATTGCCCGCAGGCCCGCCATGAAGGGCTCCAGGATGAGCGGTACCGCGATCTCCTCCGTCAGCCGGCCCTTCTGGCTCTTCATGAAGGTGTACACGTCACCCTGTGAGGGCGGAAGGGCACGCAGGGGGGGCGGGATGATGGGGGATGCATGGGGGATGCATGGGGGCGCCCGGCAGCGCATCAGGCCGACGACGTACTGGCATCGGAACATGTTGAGGGTCTCTGGCCATGAGATGTTTTCCGCGGGCCTCCCGGATGCAGGGAGTCAAACGCATGGGGCCGAATGCATGGGGCTAGATGCATGGGGCCGCCCGGATGCATAGGGCCGCCCGGATGCACGGGCGCACAGGGCTAGCGCGCGGTGACTGCAGTCATTGCAGGCAGGCTGACATGCCAGTACAGGCCTACACCAGTGAATCCCTGTTGACACGCCCAGGTGCGCTGCGCAGTACGGCAGCAGTACCGTAGTGTTCAACCTCCATGACTCACCCCCGGCGCCCACTCCAGGGCGAGGTAGACGTAGGAGCGGTCCTTCCACGCGGCGTACATGGCGATGATGGAGTCGTGCGTCAGGTCGACGTGCAGGCGGATCTCCCGCGCCACCTGCCAGCAGCGGTATAACAACATTGGATACGTCACTTACATGATGTGGCAATGCTGTTGGTGATACCAGAGGAAACTACTCACAGCATGACGGTACCACCTGCCAGCGGTACCGTCATGCATCCAGCATGGGACAGTAACTCTGAAGCTGGCGCATGAGGGTTGGGTGCAATTTGCAGGTAGAAAGCCATCTGCATGCCTTTGGCCCCTGTGTATGCAGAATTGCAGATCATGGGCGCACGTGCAGCGGGGCTGGTGCGGCAATCCTTCCCGGTGCTTCGCGGGCCCTCAGGGCCCTGCACCATATGGCAGGAGGTGTGCTGGCTGTTGGGTGATGATTTATTTATGTCAATTATTTATTGCTGATGCAGCGCGGCGCACCTGGTGGCGCTCGATCTCGTTGAGCTTGTGGCGCTTGTACAGCTTGAGCGCGAGCGTGATGCCGGTGCACTTGTCCACCGCGTGGTACACCATGCTGATGGCGCCGTTGTACATCATCTTGCGCAGCTCAAAGTCCTCCAGCGACCTGCGCAGCGGTACAAACACAGTACATACGGTACGCAGCAATACATACGGTATGCGTGTTTGACATCAATCAGCACTATGGTGCTGGTGTGCAACAGGTTGCGCAACCAGGGTAGCCATGCCATTGTTTTGCATGCAACGTGTCTGTGGCGTGAACCGGATGTAGTGCTGTCCAGCAGTGCTGTTGAGGCCGGCTGGGGTACCGCAACTGGTGCTGCTCAAAATGCAGCAGAGGACAGATGCGCGTCGCAAACGAAGCGTGTGGCGTGGTCAGGCACAGGATTGCCCTGGTAGCCACAGAATGCATGCGATGCTGATTGCTGGGCAGATTGCTGGAATCCTCCCAGAACTGCACAAACTGAGCGCTACAGCCCGGCTGGCACACTTGCCACGTCAAATCGAGCATGGCACCCGCTCACCAGGATTCACGACGCAGCACGGGCGGGCAGCAGCGGGACACGGCGATGGTCACGCTGCAAGGTGGGGCACGAACCAGCACCAGGCAAACCTTGCACAGGGGGCTTTGGCCCTTGGGAGCGCGGTTCGCAAAGGTCACAAAGTGTTGCGTGCTGCCTCACACAGGGTGACACAGGTGGTTGGTCCCACTCAGGCGGTGCGGACTGAAACCAGGCCTGCCCTTTGAAGGCAACACCAATGCGCATTGCGCCTGGATCCAGGTAGCGGAGTGCATGTCAAGCTCGTTTGCCCTCAAGCCTGGCCCACCCGCTTTTCAAGCCATGCGGTGCGGCACGCATGTATGCCCATGCATACACTCGTAAATACCTGTCCGTGGGTTTCGCTGTGTTCTTTGCTGTAGCTGCCAAGCCCCCAGTGCTGACGGCAGCAGGCGGTCCCATAGCATCCACCTGCATGGCTTGCTGCTGTTGCTGCTTCTGCCGTGCTATGTCAGAGCTGCCCGAGCTGCCGGAAGTGGAAGTGTCACGTGCCTGCGGTGTTTTCGGCGGTTGCGAAAGCGGGCTCCAGCTCTCACTGCTTTCCTGATACCTGCACCACGGAGGGAATCACGTACAGCAGAGAAAGGGCAGTTCCGTCCGTCATGTCTGTGCCATGCTGTGGTTGCATGTCAGTTTGCAGCAACGGTGCAGGCTGTATCCTGACAGCGGACTGACACTGCATACATACTGGAGCTTACCCTTGGTTTCCAGGGGCATCGTTGTCTCCGTTGGCAGTGTGACTGGGGTTGGAACCAGGCCTGTCGCTGCCCTGCTCCTTGGCAATCGTGACACTGTGCTGCTGCCCCCGGTCGCACACCTGCAGGTCGGCGCTGCCCTCCGCCTTCGCGTGAAACACCCTGCAGAATTCACAAAACAGTATGTCCGTCAGCGGCATAGTTACAAGGAGTAAGGCGCGGTGGAGCCTCCTGGATCGATGGCCCAAGTGCACTGGTGATGCTGGTGCTCAGCGCGGCAATGGTCTGAGGCCTGCTGCTGAGAGGAGTGACGGGAGTGCATATGCTTGAATAGCTGTTAGCAGTCGCCACAAGGGTTGCAAAATGTTGCGGCGTTTGCGTAAGCCACCCCAGTTTGCTTGCCCCTGACAGCAGAAGGCAGGGAGCCACAATAGTGACAAGCCCCCCGAACAACTTGCAAAGGGGAAAGACGCACTTCTTCAGCCACTTCATTGATCCGCGTCGAGGCTATTTGGGAGCGTCGGTGTAAGGGTGTATATGTGCTGCTGTGATTGAAGCTCCTGTGGCTTTGGGGGAGATGATGGTGCAAAGCAGAAGGCTCCCTCAGACGTGCGCGTGTCTGGGGAGCATAATTTTATAATGAGCTAGTTTCTAAAACATGTTGGTTGAGGGGTGATCTGCTCCTCACTGATAGGGAAGGCCTGCACGATTCGGGCGTGACTGTTCATTTTCCATTCAAAGTAGTAAAGAATCCCGCATCCAGGGTGCAAGTAGACTCAACGTTAGACTTTGTTACCTTACGTTGCCTTCCATATGGGATAACCTATAATGTGGCCCCTACCTGACAGTTGTTTTGGCGCCATGAACACCGCGTTAACATGGAACAGAACTTTGAAAGCCAAAATATCACGCCCGAGTTTGTCATATGGACAAAAACATGGGTTGTGCCTCGCATTGAAGTTTCAACGTTGTCTGTGTCGTGTTGTTCACCGTACAACCCAAGCCTGGACAGTTCACACCCGCGTACAACCTGGCCTTCACTGCAAGGGACACAACGAACGTGTGCGCACCTACACTCACAAGCGTGGCTGAGGGAGTGTGCAAGTCTAGTTCTGCAAACACCACGATCCAATGCTTCAGTCTCTACGGGTGCCGCTTGGCAAACGTCACCACCACTTTCACACCGCACCCTCCCTGCATGCCATGGGAGAAACATAGAGGTGGGTGGTCAGGCGGCACGTACCAGCAATGGTGATGTCATTGGTATTTGTTTGAACCATTCATCGTGAGGGTGCAGGCATAAGCACCCACAGCCTGGAGTGTGGTCCATCAAAGTGTACCCTGCTCTTGTGCGCCTGCAAACAGCAGGAGCATGTGAGCCTGTTTCTGCAACAAACTATTAGTGAACCTGATGACGCTCTTGATAACAAAGGGCAGTTTATGCAGCTCACAGCACCCTTCACGCTTTGTTCGCTTTGTTCACTTTTTGTTTGAACGGCGTGTAGTCGGTACACTTGAGCCGTGAAGCCCACTAAACTCCATGAACTGTACCCACCCACACTTCGCGTTGAGCCACCAAGCAAGGGTAGCCAACCTGAAGGCACACCCCGAGCAGGCTGGCACTGAAGCCAAGCAGGGCTGCAGGGCGCAAGGTGTATGTGCAGCTGGCATGCATGGTGTGCAGGGTTCAGGCTGCAAACGCAGGGTTCAGGCTGCGCCAAGACCAGGAACCCATGGTATGCGGTCGCTCTTGACACACACGCTGGAGGTTGGGACCAGCGACAAGGCGGATTAGCACTGCAAGTGTGCAGGCACAGGCGCCAACACAACACTGCGTGTTGAAAGGCTCAAATAAGGTTCCCCACCTCCATATTGAACCTTGTGCACGGATTTGGAAGGCTCTGGGATGCAAAGAGGCATGAATGCCGCCCAGGTTCTTCGGGCGAAGCTGCCATCGTCCTCAAAATAACTGCCAAGGGGGAAAGATGAAGACTGGGTTTTCTACAGCACAACTAGCCAACGTAGTATCCTTTGCCAACTTCGCATGCTTGTAGCCCAAACCAACACGCAATTGTTGCCCATGTTGTGAACCACCGAGAACGCTTGCAAGGCTGAACATGAGCGTTCAGGTTCCTCCAGAGCTTCAGGGCTGCTCTCAGTCTGCACTTGAGGTGAGGGTGGCTTGCTTAAACTGGGTGACGAAGCCCCGGGGAACATTGTTTTTGGTTCTGAGACTGAGACCAAACCCAAACCTGGTTGGGGACTCCTCAGTGGGACAACCAGCTGCTTATCGGCGTTGCGTCCCTTTCCTCCTCGCAGGACTACGTCAGTTCACGGCTGAAACAGTTCACACGCGTCTTTGCCAGTCAGCTGGTCCCCTCAGCGCCGGAGCAAGCTATTGAAGCGGCGTTCTCGCGCGCCGTGCATGTTCTCGCCAGTGCACAGCCGCAGAGGGCCAGCGAAAGTTTGTTAGTTCGTTTTCGCCACAAGTGCAGGTGCGGCGCTGGGTGCCAGTGCTTATGTTATGGCCGGACCCTAAGGCATGCTTGACCGAGACAAAGCCCTTTTGATACATACACACAATCGCCCCCCGTTTTAGTCGGACCTGCACGTATTGCAAAAGCCTAAGGTTGTGCATGTGACACATGTTTATGGGTTGACGCTTTGGTGAGCTGTACTCTGGCCGCTTGCTGTTCCCGTGCATCCTACCCCCCCAATTGAACACAACAGGTTCCTCGGCTGCTCGCGCAAGGAGTGCCAGCTCTGCAAGAACAATCCAAACAAGCGTTGTGGCGAGGATGATAACTTTGATGAGTGCTACGCAGACAGCATGGTGCTCAAGGCCAAGTGCGAGGCTGATGTGTTCCTGGAAATGGTCAACAAGCACACCGGTGCCCCAACGACGCTGGCAGGGACCGAGCTCGTGGTAAGTGTTACATACACTGTCGTTAATACTGCAATGATCAAGCTGTGAACTTCTATGCAGCCTGTTTTCGTCACGTTGTATCGCGTCCCGCTTTCAGGTCACGGTCATTGACGGCGAGTCGTTCACCGAGGCTGCCCCTGCCAATATTGGCTTGGTCAAGGAGCTCTTGAAGAACGATGATGTGAGTTACTGCATGCCAATTCTGCACATAGATCGTATCTCACGGCTCGCCAAACACAAGGCTTTGCAGTTCGTGTGTTAACACATGTACGCCATGTACAAACAGGGCAACATACTGCTGGGCACATACCTGGCGGGCAGCAAAGTCGAAGCAGATGGCAAGCTTTATCTTAAGCTGCAAGATGGTCAGGTCAAGCTGCCTGATGTGTGCATCACGGACAAGAACGACACGTTCCACATGAACGGCGAGACCTTTGGCAGCTTCAGGCTGATGGCACGCGTGATCAAGCGTGACCTCTACGGAAACCCAACGGTCATGGAGGATATCCCGCCCTGCATCTCTGGCAAATTCATTGTGAGCGACCTTTTGGTGGCTTGCTCTGTTTTTAACCTGTCCAACGCGTATTGCCGAACCCACACCCATATGGGTTGCTGATCCGTTGGAGTGGGCGTTTGCTGCAGGTCAAGACGCAGCGTGCGCTGAACGACTACCGCAAGTCAGAGTATCCTCACTACAAGGACGAGCTCACAAAGCTCAAGCACATTGGCAGCATCACGGCACAGCGGCTGCGCGACATCCAGCAGCACTTGGACTGCCCATACACCACGATTGAGTCAGGTGCGCGAGATTTCTTCTTGTCTTTGCTCTGCGTCCTCCGTAGCAGTCGAGCGTTGAGCTTGCCAGGCGTGCTGACTGCACCTTCCTTTCGCGCATTTCTGCTCTTTGTGCGCCTGCAGTGGAGCAGCTGAAGCAGCTCATGCAGTACGCGGATCAGAATCGGCAGGTGGAGAACAAGGTGTGTGCCTCAGTGCAAGCCCCGTGTCGCCACCCACACGCGACACACGCATGCACGCAGCATGCAGAGGGTGTGAACCTGCATGTGATTCTTGATGCAGCGCGATCTGTGGCTTTGACTCGTGTCATATACATTCGGAGCAACACCTGCTGTCCTGAGGCGATCTGGGTCACGCACGATCTGGGTCACCCCGGGGATGTCGGAAACGGGCAGACTTTGTGCAGTGGGTCGCATCTGACGGCCTACCCGCCGCGCTGCTTTGCTCCTGTGCACACAGCTGCTGGAGCTGCTGAACATGAAGGGCAAGCACAAGCACAAGTGGGACTACCTGCGCGAGGTGCTGGCGGAGCGCGTGGTGTACGACGACATGTTCCACCGCGCCTGGTTCGCGGACGAGCAGCAGGGCCTGCTGTTTGCGTGCAAGCAGGCGCAGATCAACCTGGAGCGGCCGCTGGGTGAGCGGGGCCGAGCGCGTCGGCAGCAACAGCACTTGCCTGGGGCCCGAATTGCGACGAGCGTATACGTATGGTGTGAATTTGACTGGTCTTGCACATGAATGTGTATACATGCGTACATGCATGCCGTGGGATTGGTGGGAACCAGTTGCGCCTGAGGGAAGCCGGTGTGTGGTCCTTGGATTGCGTGTTGATGTGTTGGCGGAACGGGAATCCCACAACAGGGCGCGGCCGCTCAGCCAGACAGATGGACACGTGTGCCAGTGGTCATGCGCTTTTCCGGTAGTAATTTGGGCACTGCTGCCAATGGTTGGGGTATCAAAGGTGCTGCAAACGTAGTGGCATTAAGAACATGCACTACATGTTGTTGCTACAGGCCTGGTTCAGCGTGTGATGGCAAACGGGCAGACCAGGCTGCTGGTGTCCACTGCTGCTAACCTGGACCAGCAGCAGACGGAGCGGCTCAAGCAGTGGCGGGCCATGGCGGAGCAGGCCTGGTTCACGCCTGGGCATCGTAGCTGGAACGCCGTGCAGGAGCCACTGGTATGGCCACGGTGACTGTGCATGTCTCGTTTCTTGGTGCTAAGAGCGTGCATGATGGTGTTGGGTTGGCTGTGCATGGACTTGTACTTTGCTTAGGCGCTCACCTGTCGTTTTCAGCAAACACGGTGCTGCAGGTAGCCACAGGCTGTGCGGCCTGCAGGCAATGCTTAGCAGTGCAATTGTGCATGTGGTGTGCAGGAAATGGTGGGCGTTGGCGGTGGGGCATCAATCGTCATTTCGGGCGCGGGCGGTGGCGTGATGAACCTGACGCCAAACATGTCCATGGCGATGTCAGACAACCTGGACGACGTTCAGGTGCTGCACCATGACAGCATGCATGCATGACGCTTGTGCGCATGATGTCTGCATCGCTGTGTGTTTCGCAGTTGCGTGTGCATTGGCTACGGTTCCTCGCGTGACGTTTGGTCGCGTCAGCATGCGTGTTGGCTCGGGCTGCTCCCGCCGCAGTCTACCCACCCCGACTTGCTTGCATGGCGTGCGCTGCAGGGCCTCGCTCGTCGTGGCAGCATGGGGGTGCAGCAGCTAGGCGAGCCCAACCGCTCCAGCCGGCGGTCGTCCGTCAACTATCCCAACGCCTCGCCTGAGATCAGCACAGGCGCGGGCATGGGCCCAGGCAGCGGCAGCATGTTCATGGGCGGGGGCGCGGTGGAGGCGATGCAGCAGCTGACAGGCCAGGGCGGCGGGGGGCAGGGAGGCTTTCAGTTTGGCAATGCTCGGGGAATGGCTGCTCCCACCATCACATCCGGCAATGCTGGGTCGGATTCCGGGCCGGTGTTCATGCCGGGTCCCATGCCAAGTAAGCACACGTGTGCGTCGCGCTGGCAGATGCACCTTGCCATGAGTGAAGCTATTTTGAGGCATGCATGGGTTGGGAGGTTGCATGGAATGATTGGATTGCGGTTGCACACTGCTGTTGATCCACGGGCTGCTGCCTGTTATGAGCGGGGTTTGCCTGGTGCTCCAGGATTGCGTGAGGCACCGTGCAGGACTCAGCATGAGCACATTCGCAGCTTAATGTGAGCTTGGTGCGAGCAGCAATCCGTCCTACGCAATGGCCACAAGCCACTCAGCTTGGTTGCATGCGGTATTGTCATGCTGCTGCTCAGCACCATGTGGTGTGCTCGCGCTCTGCAATCGCAGCTGGCCAAATGTCCGCTCCGAGCTTCCAGCGCACTTCCGCAGAGCTGGAGGCGCAGACGCTGCCGCCGCCGCCCATGCGCAACGCGCGCTACCGCCGCCTGTCGGCGGACGCGGGTGCAGGCGCGTCCACGATGCGGCATATGGCCATGATGCAGGCGGTGGGCCTGCAGCCGCCGATGACACAGCAGCAAGAGGCGGAGCTGGCAGCTGCAGACCTGGTGCGTCTGCTTGCCTTGCGAGCTGCTTTGCCTTTCGTGGCTGGCCTGACAGCCTGCTGGTGCTAACATGCGAACGAGTCAATGGAATGGATGCTGGGGGCCTGTGGAGGTGAATGATGCCATGCAGTTGATGGCCTGCGCTGCTGTACCCAAAAGGTACAACGGCGCAGCGGCCAGCAGCGCGCCTGCCCTCTGCCAAGATCCTTGGGGCTCACCATCCTGACATTTCTGCATTTCTGCTGGTTGTTCATAGCGCAAACGAGCATGGCACGATTCGCTGCCGCCCTGGTGTACAGGGCTCCAAGCGTGGGCGCGCATCCGCGCCCGGGTCGTCCCTGCTGGATGACCCCGTCGACTTGAACGCTGGAGCGCCCGTCATCCAAGACCCGGTCCCCGAGTTTGTCAACCCTGCCGCTCGCCACATGCTCTACCACTTTGAGAGTGAGTTTCTCACGATATGGCGTCAATGTGAACGCTTGGTATGTGTGCGTGTGTGCTATGCGGCCTGCGGACGTGTTCAATGTCGCTGTGAATGGGGTGACGAGCAGCGCCATGGACGGACACCTGTTGGGGACAACACGGGCAGGTGCAGCTATGCATGCAGTCTTGCAGGTGTGCAAGCATGCTTAGAGCCAAATGCAATGCCAAATTCCGTGTGTGCATCATCGCTGACAGCCACTGCCTGCAATTGTGGTTGTGGTTTTTCAGGCCGTGGCCGCCACACACCCCGCAGCCGGTTGAATATGGACTCGATTGACGCACCTGGTGCGATGGGCAACGTGCTCGAACAGCACGAAATCGAAAACTACCTGGCCGCGAACTTCTCCTTCATGGGTGGGGCGGGGGGCCTGATGCACCACGACAACGACCAGGGGCCGAACAGCGGTGGCCATCGCAACAGCTTCCTGGGGGGCGTCAGCGGCCTGCACACCGACAAGCTGACGGGCCAGATGCAGCACACGCTCATCCTATCAGAACACTCCCCGCTCGGGGACCCGCAGCTGGGTGACCCACATGCCAACGACCTCCAGGCCAACCTGCTGGCCAGCATGCGGGTGGCCTCGGCGGCAGCGGCAGCGGCGGCGGCCGCCGCAGATGACGCGCCGTACATTCCGCCGGGCCGCCGCGAGCTCAAGCACTGCGAGAGCGACTCGTTCAAGCGCTTCCTGCAGCACGGCCTGCCCTTCGCGCCGCTGGAGGGCCACCCGGAGGTGTACGAGCGGCAGAGCAGCGACGCCTCCGCCATGGACCACTCACGGTGATCCCGCCGGGGGCTGCGCGGGCGCGCGCGTTTGGGCAGCGCTGCTTGTGCTCTGTGCGCAGTACGACAGGCCTGGATGCTTGCCCGCACCCCTCCTACAGGGTCGCATGTCGTTCAGAAACAGAGCGTGATGTCCACCTGCACTGCTGCTGTGAGCAATTGCCCGTTTGTATTGATTCCAAATTCAATGTATGCCTCGTGCTGGACGGTGGTTAGGTCGAATGTTTGGGCACCTGCATGACAGCAACTCCTAAGTTCGCATCTCCAGGTTACGCACGGCAAGCGCTCAACATGCGCCGAGCCATACTATGTGGCAGGTTCCACTGTCATCTCATATGACCTTATGACTTTGGGCTTGGGTTGGCCCGGTGCTCCCGTGCTCATTACCTCCTCGTGACATGCACTCGAAAAAATGTGTGTGTGTGGGGGGGGGACATTCGGTCTCGCAGCACTGGCGAGAGCGCGCAAGCGGCGCGCTTTTAAGGCAGGCATCCTTGTGTTGCCTCGTATTCGTTCGGCAGGCTCCCGTGTGCCCCATGTTACATACCGCTGCGTGCACAATCGAAGCGTGTGCTATAAAACCTCAGACATCGTGAGCCGCTGCTGCAAGTGACAGCGTGCCGCCGCATCCTGGCCGACCGTTTATGTACGTGACCATCACGTGTGTGCCTCCTGTACATCACTTGCTCACCTGCGCACATACACAAACTAATGTGGGGTACAGGCATACGGCCCTGGGCCCAGAAGCGGGACAAAGCAATCCAATTCAAGCACTGGAGTGCTTTTGCTCTGGTTGCGTGCATCCGCGCGTATCTGCCTTGGGACAGGTTGTGGCAGCTGTCAGAGCTCGCCCTCACACCCTGCATGCACGCATGGAATTGTGGACAATTACACTGTCTTGCGCGCAAACCCTGTCACGCGTACGCATCTGGCCGTTACGTTACCCCTCCTACTTGTGACGGCCGTCAGCGTCGCCTGTGTGGCACCGCGTTGACTTTGTAACCTCTCAAACAGCAGTGCACTGTTTGATTGACCAGTGATGTCTGCGGCGTGGCTATAGCTTGCCCATGGCTGGACGTGCATATCAGCGTGTGGTCTTTGCAGTGCAGCAAGGGCCAGTCGGCCGCGTGCCCCACCTGGCCGCATGCACTGGTATTGGGATGTTTAAAGCCGTGCTGCAGCTCACGCAAAGTCTCACGGTATGTGACGTGGCCTGCATCAGTGCATGTTTGCAAGTACAGTGCATGTTTTGCAAGTACACAGCGAGTGCATACAAAGTTTTGTACGACAAGGCGGCTTCGTCGTCTGCACCGAGCTTGTATGGCAGTGAGCCAGAACCGTGGCCAGGCCAGAAGCTCATGTCAGGATGCTAGCGCTACCACAGAGCCTTTCCATCTGGGTCACACCAGCTTCATAAGCGTGGGAAGTGCAAGTCTGCATCTCTGAACCGGGGTGGGGTGGGGTGGGTGAGGCGTAGGGCGGGCGACACGAGTACGCCAAATCAAGTGCCTAGCTGAATGAAACATTATGCCACAGTTTTGTAGGCAGACAAAGAGTACAGATGCGCCAGGTAGTGTTTGCGGTGTGTTTGGCTCAGTGAGTGTGGAGGCTGCGTGCGGTCGCATGCCAGAAAGCAACGTCATGGGCAGAACTTGTGCTGAAAAGGGTGCCATGCGCATGGCAAAGGGCATCACTTCGTGACCCATCGGCACCGCATCGAAGCATGCAGGATTGATGCTGGATTGAGTGAAGGGCCTCCTGAAGGACGTGGACGCGCCAGATTCGGTGATGCAACTTCAAGGTGATTGCTGCGTGGAGTATACTAGTGTGTATTTGCACTGGGTCCTCTCTCTGCCGTACAAGTAACTCCGCTGCTGAAGTGTGCACGCTCAAATTGGAACCACACGCGTCACAGTGGGTGTGCTCCACACCGTGCGTTACCTACACATCTGCAGTATTCGTGAAAGTCTGGCTTGCAATTGAAGTCCAGAGGCATTGCGGACAGGAGGCAAGCAGCGCGCGCCGCGGGCTGACCGGCGATGGCAACTGCAGGCAGCAACAGCGCGGCGCTGACATCTGAGGTGCTCAACTACCTAATTTATAGATACCTTCAAGAAAGTGGTAAGTCTCTTCAGCTTCTTTTTTTTAATGCTAGCCCGCAGCGCTGTTGACTATCCTTGCCCTCAGGTGACTGCGTCAAGGGTTAAGCGTCCAAAGTAGTGTCTGCTACTTGTTGGGGTGTTCCATGGTCCTGCAGGATTCACTCATACAGCTTTTACGTTTGGTTATGAGAGTTCCGTGCTGCGAACGAACATCGATCCCAACGCGGTGCCTCCGGGGTCGCTGGTGACGTTCATTCAAAAGGGGCTGCAGTATCTGGAGCTTGAGGCCAATGTTGAAGGGCAGGTAAGCTCACGTGCAGAAGTTCTCCACCCTGTGTCGTGCTTGCTGCGCACCCAACGTGTGCAACGTGTTATGCGCTGGCCCACAACCGTTTTGCTCCGCGCGTACTCAACAGGATGGTGACATAGAAGGGGAGTACAAAATGCTCACACCGGAGGAGCTACTTACAAATGACATTGACGCACTGCGCCTGCTCGTGCAAGAGCGCAAGGAGGAGTCAGAGCGCACGCGTACAGCACCAGCCAACGCAGGTGCAGGTGCAGCAGGCGAGAAACGCAAGGAAAAAGACAAGGAGCGTGACAGGGACAAGCGAAAGGACAAGGAGGAGGCAGACAAGGTGATGGCAGAGAGGAAGGACGAGGATGCCAAGCCTGCGAGGGATGGCAAGCAGCTCAAGCACGAGGCACGTGAGCCGCATGCCGCTCCGCCTGCACCTGCGCCGGTGCCAGCGCCAGCGCCAGCGCCAGCACCCGTGCCTGCAACCCCAGTTGCACCCACGCCTGCACCGGCACCAGCACCGGCACCTGTCCCAGCAGCGCCGGCTGTCCCTGCAACGACTGCGCAGTCCGCGCCAGCAGCAGCGGCATCTGCAACACCGATGGAGGAGGACACGCCGACGCTCGAGGTGCCTATGTCGTCTGTGCTGACACTCCATGGACACGAGTCTGAGGTCTACATTTGCTCATGGAGCCCTGTTGATCAGCTTTTAGCCTCAGGGTGAGTTTGCTGCTGCGCTTGCGCTGGTTGATGCCCAGGTGGGCCTCGTTTTTCGAGCTTTTGTCAGGGCTGCTCCCCCTCTGACGTACATGCTTGGCACCTTCAACACTGCGCCTCATGCTGACTTGGCTTCCAGGTCTGGGGATTCAACAGCCAGGATATGGAACATTAACCCTTCGTCACCTGAGTATGGCAGGTCCGTGGTGCTGCACCACGAGGTCAAAGCCGACAAAAGCAAAGACGTCACCACTCTCGACTGGAACCAGGCACGTGCTGACCTGTTTTGCTCAGCACTGGCTGATTGCTAAGTGCTCTGTGCTTCGCTGTTGCATCTCTGCTGCTGGCCGCGGTTGATCCCACAGTTGGTGCAACTGGTTTCCTGTGCAGGACGGTACGCTGCTGGCAACTGGATCTTACGACGGACTTGCACGAATATGGTCCAAAGACGGTGGGTGGCGCAGAGCTCAACCTGTGAGCCTAGCGTGGCTGCTAGTGCCTCCAGCTTGAGACACAACCCTTCTGCTGCGTTATGACCCTGCAGGCAAGCTTATGCAGACGCTGGACAAGCACCAGGGACCCATTTTTGCACTCAAATGGAACAAAAAGGGCGACCACCTGTTGAGCGGGTCTGTGGACAAGGCCGCGATTGTGTGGGAGGTCAAGACAGGCGAAGTCAAGCAGGTGTTCGAGTTCCACTCAGGTGAGACTGCAGACCGTCAGCAACTCACCACTGACATGCTTTGAATACCAAGCTATGGGCACTGCACATGCTTGACAACCAACACATCAACAAGCTACGTCGCGCGCTTGGCCCTGGCCCTGCATGCGATGTGGGCCACACTATTCAGCGCCGCATGCGCACGGCTTCTGCAATGTTCTCATGCCGAGCTCCGCTTCTTCCGGCGCATGTGCGGATTGTGTATTCAGTCAGCTGTGTGTAACCTGCGGCCCGCTTGCATGCGTGGATGCACAAGAAGGCGTGTTCGCCAGCACCCCAAGCTATCCACCCCAACCTGTTTGCGGCCACGTATGCCTGACCCTTCCCCTTCCTCGCAGCCCCCACGCTGGATGTCGACTGGCGCAACAAGGTCTCCTTCGCCACCTGCTCCACCGACAAGCTCATCCACGTGTGCAAGCTCGGCGACAAGCAGCCCGTCAAGACGTTTGCGGGGCACGAGGACGAGGTCAACGCCATCAAGTGGGACCCCAGCGGCCGCTACCTCGCCTCCTGCAGCGACGACCGCACCGCCAAGGTCTGGTCCCTCACCAGCGACAAGTGCGTGCACGACTTCCGAGACCACGAGCGCGAGATCTACACCATCAAGTGGAGCCCCACGGGGCCCGGCACCGCCAACCCCAACCTGCCGCTCCTGCTCGCCAGCGCCTCCTTCGACCACACGGTGCGGCTGTGGGACATCGAGCAGGGCAAGTGCGTGCACTGCCTGATGAAGCACGTCGAGCCGGTTTACTCGGTGGCGTTCAGCCCCAACGGCAAGTACGTGGCGACGGGCTCGTTCGACCGCAACCTGCACGTGTGGTGCGTTGAGGACGGGTCGCTGGTCAAGACGTTCAAGGGCGAGGCCGGAATCTACGAGGTGTGCTGGAACTGCGACGGCACCAAGGTCGCCGCGTGCTTCGCCAACCGCACGGTGTGCGTCGTCGACCTGCGCCTGTAGGCGCCCCTCGCCAGCCGTAGCAGGCTGCGGCGGCAGCGCGCCTCCTGCTGCTGCTACTGCTACTTCTGATGCAGAGGTGCAGGACTGGGTTGTCGTGTAGCTCAGCGGTTACGTAGCGCAGCTGTTAGTTGTGCTGCAGCCGTTGTTGGTCGCCGTGCTGTGCGTCAATTTACGCATGCCAGCAGTACAGGCTGATGGCACGCTGCTGGCTGGCGTGTGCGTGCTTCTGTGGACTGTCGCGTGCACATATGTGCACTGCCCTGCACCTCAGCGTGTTGCACGCTTGCATGTATTGTGCGACCATGTCTGAAACCGAACAACGATTGCAGTGTCATGAACTTCACCTCGCGCAACGTACTTGCCAATGTACTTTACATGACAAAACGGAGATGTTACAAGCTCCGTTGCATGATTGAATGCACTCGTGCATGTGCATGCAGACCCGAGTTGCACGCTTAGCGCTGAAACGCTGCACGACAGATCAACAAAACCAACTTGGCAAGCTCGGTAACGCGAAGATATGGTGAACGGGGTGAGAGTTAGAGAAGTCAACCACTTCAGGCAAGCTGCGGCCAAGGATATGGTGGCAAGCGCAGCCGTCAGGCGGCTTGCGTTTATGCATGCAAGCAAGATTGTGCAACTGCGGTGAACGCGCTGAAGTTAGTGCAGTGAGTCTTGACACGTAAAAAGAATGCAAGTGAGCCGAAGTGAGCAGGCAGTAGCTGGACAGGCAGCCAGAGTAAACTCAGCGTACTTGACGCGCTATTGCTCCTGGGCTTCCCCCTGGGCTTGCTCCACCTCCGCTGCAACCCGCTGCTGTGGTCGAGCGCGGGGACCTTTGTATGGGTTCACTATTGGGCTGTCTGCTCCTGGCAGCTTGCGCGTCCAAGAGTAAATGTTGTTGTGCACGAATCCATTCCAGCGCTTGAACCCAGCCGCAAACTCCGCTGTCCGCTGCTCCTGTGGTGTGAGCGCATTCAGGGGCTTGTCAAACAGGGCCAGAGCTGCAGCTTTCTTTTGGTTGTCGTTGGGAACAATAATGGCAGCGGCAGCCAAGAGCGAGCCTCCAACCGCAGCAGTCACTTTCAAGCCAATATCCATTTTCCCGAGGTCCATTGTGAGCGCAGGTGTGTAAGAAGCAGCAGAGCAATCAACAACGGGAGATGGACATGCAGGACCTATTCGTCTGGCTGTGTATGTGTGTAGCGATCGGCCTGCACGCCTGCAGGACACGAGCATCACGCGCATCCAGCGTAATGTATTGCATCCAGGGCGGCTGTCCAGCACGACCTGCAGACTTCTGAGTCAATATCCCTTACCTGCGTCAAGCGCATTGTCTGCTGTAGTGTGGGGTGCGACACCTACCTGGCAAACACCTTGAACCAGCCGTGCTAGTGCTGCCGGTTGCCCCTCACGGGCAGCAGGATGAGCTCTGAGGCAGATGATGCTGTAACACATGCGTTGCTCAGCCAGCAAGAACAGGAGGCTCAGGCCGTGCTACAGCAGAGGTGCGGCTTCACACAGAGCGTGCGTGTTGAACCGATCTAACGTCGCCAGTCCTCTGTGGCTCACTTTATTGATATTGAACTTCTCACGCAAACTGCGTTGTTCCACTAACCTCGCAGCTCCTCACGGAAACGGCCCTACCCTGAGGACGATTCTGAACATAGCAGCACCGATGCCTCAAACCTCAAGGTGAGCTTCGCTTCCACTACCACACCAGAGCCAATCCTGCAAGCATGGCACAGCACAGTCCTGCTCATTACTTACTGTGTCTGGCGGGTCAACCTGCAGGAAAAATTGCTCAAAATGCAACACGACGGGGTCCATGCTTCGGCGCCGCACGAACCCAGCCGCGAGCGGGGGGCTGGGGACTGGACGAACTACCAGCCTCCATCAGCTGTGCTTGCAGCAATAGCACAGCATAAGCCGCCCATGCCAAGCGGGTTGCCGCGACCGCCTGGACCGCCCCCTGGGCCTCCTCGGCCCCCCGGTGAGGATTTAGTCTTTGTTCGGCGAAGCCTTGAACATACCTCGCTGGCACATACAATCAAGTGTGCTTATGGACAACCCCTCAGCACCACGCCCATGAGAAACCTGCACAGTGGGTGTGCGAAGTTGCCTGTCAGTCACAAAGACTGACGTTCGCTTGACCCACCTGCAGGCCCACCGCCAAGGCCCCCTGGACCACCTGGCCTGCCTGGTCCGCCCCCTGGACCACCAAGACCTCTTCCTCCGCCTCCATCACAAGCAGGAGCTCCTCCCCAGTACTTGCCGGTGAGCCTCCCTGTGCGTACAAGGAGTTTGCCTGTCACACAAGTCCACTTGCACTGACACACCTCGACACACTTTGGTCGTCATGCATGCCTACTATGATGCACGCTCCTGGCCATGGAGGCTCCCATGTTTCGGGGTTGTAGTAGCGTGGAATGCACGTAGCGCTAATGCGGCCGATAGCCCCTCAGCGGTGCTGCGCGCCTGTTGCTGGGGCAGTGCATGCGCCTGCGCTGCCAGCGTTGTGATATGGTAGCCGGTGCTGCCTGAGCTGAGCCTGCCATGCTGCTGCCCATACCCCCATGGCTCCCCCCGCAGCCGCCTCCCCGCCCCCCCCACCTTCCGCCCCCGCCAGGCCCACCGCCAGGACACCCCGCAGCAGCGGCAGCAGCAGCAGCCGCCAGAGCAGCCATGCCTCCGCCAGCCCTCCCCCCACCCGCCAGGCCACCTCCGCCCGGCGCGGCAGCGCCGTCAGCCGCCTCCGCCTCCGCGGCATCCGATGGAAGCCATGCGGGCGAAGCCAGCGAACCCCCCAAGAAGGCTCTGCCGCCGGCGCTACTCGCCCGCCTGGCTGCCAGGGGCGTGCTCAAGGCAGCTGACCAGCAGCAGCAGCAGCAAGGCGGGCCGGACGGGCCACCGGGCGGCGGCCAGAACGGAGCCCACCACGGTCAGGCGCAGCAGCAGCAGCCTGCGGGAGGTCCCCCTCCCTGGGGCGCTCCGCAGCACAATTCCCAGCAGCAGCAGCAGCAGCAGCAGCAAGGGCAGCAAGCGGGTGGCGTGGAGCCGCTGCTGCCTGGCTGGTTTGAGGCTGCGGATGCCAACCACAACAACCGCCCCTACTACTATTGCCCCTTCACACGTGAGCCCGCCTGCCTGCCTGCCTGCCTGCTGCCTGCCTGCCTGGCTGCATGCCCGCCTGCCTAGCTGCCTGCATGCCTAGCTGCCTGCGTGCCTTCCCGCCAGCTTAAGTGCAACCATCAAGCGCGCCTGCTGGGCATGAGGTTTTGAGATGTGCATGTGCCGGCCGGCTGTCGAGCACCGTGTGATGCAGTTGGCACCACACAAACGCACACGCACGAAGCGTCAGGGGTGGACCTGCGTGGCATTTTGCGGCTGTCTGGGCCTGGCTTGCTGCCAGCTGCAGCGCTGGGCACGACGCCTGTCGATGGCCGCCGGCATTCTGGAATGTTGGTACGCTGGCAATCATGGCACACACCCTGTGGTGTGTGTGGATTTGGGAGCTTCAGTCCTCCTGGGGACCCCTTCGGGCTTGATCCCCCCCCCC